>JAPJBO010000755.1:0-111913 GCA_030068145.1 Diplonema papillatum
TTGTATTGTATTTGCCCCTTACCTCTATATTTCCCCCCTTCCATTCGGAGTCGAAGCAGCTACGTCGAGTATTTTCTTAACAGTACATCATTGTACTGATGGGAACATTTCCAAAACAACGGTTGCACACGAAAGATAAAACGAAGCCGCAGAGGTTTATACCCTGCACACGCGAAGAACACGAATCTTATCATTTTCATCACCTTTGGTCAGTTGATGCTGATCGTCCGTTGCTTCGTTTATCAGTGCAAGCCCCAACTCCGGAAATGTTTTCAAGTGGAAGAAACACGCAGCTTTTACGCCTCCGAGGTTTTATTGTGTCCTGCATTGGGCTGCGCCCACAGTTCACTGCAACAAGCATCACGCGGAGCACCGAGCACGTGCAACAGCCATCGCACACGCGTATCAGGCTGCCACGTAACGCACAGCATCTCTATCAGAATACCACACCACACAACGCACACACATAACCTCTCCGGTACCTCCCGGTTGGCTTACATTTCGCGTCGCCTTCGTGCTTGTCCTCTACGACACCGCCGAGAGCTACTTCAAGCACGCAAAAGACATGCAAACAGGTGTTAGTGCCCATCCCATGCAAACCGCAAGCTTACCTTTCGCGTCGCCGCGTGCTTGTTCTCTACGACACCACTGAGAGCTACTCCAAGCATGCAAAAGACCGCGAAAAAGGGCGTTAGCACCCATCCCATGCAAACCGCAAGTTCTCGAGTCTTCGGATCCTCGGATCTCCGAAGATGTATATTTCCCGGCAAAATAAAAAGCCCGGCGCGCGCAGGGCTTTTCTCTCCCCTCGAAAACAACTCCCTCGCTCCTTGCTCCCGCTTACCGCTCGAGCCCATCCTCTCACCGCGTCCTGAGGCGCACTCCATGGTATTGTCGTGAACACAAATGAAAACCTCTCTTCCTTTTGTGAGATCCGCAGCACACGCTCCGACAACACAACTGCCGCACGAACACAAGTGCAGCCACATCGTCTGCAGCACTGCAACACACATCTCGTATCCTCGTCTGAACACACATGGCGTATCCTGTTCTGTATACGCATTCTGTGTCAAGGTTTGAACACGCTGCATCCTAGTCTGAACACACATGGCGTATCCTGTTCTGTATACGCATTCTGTGTCAAGGTTTGAACACGCTGCATCCTAGTCTGAACACACATGGCGTATCCTGTTCTGTATGCGCATTCTGTGTCCAAGTTTGAACACGCTGTATCCTAGTCTGAACACACATGGCGTATTCTGTTCTGAATACGCATTCTGTGTCCAAGTTTGAACACGCTGTATCCTAGTCTGAACACCTGCTGTTCCTAGTCTGAGCACACATTCCATCTCCTCGTCTGAACACACATTCTGTTACCTAGACACATGTTGTATACACATGCTGTTCCTAGTCTGAGCACACATTCCATCTCCTCGTCTGAACACACATTCTGTTACCTAGACACATGTTGTATACACATGCTGTTCCTAGTCTGAGCACACATTCCATCTCCTCGTCTGAACACACATTCTGTTACCTAGACACATGTTGTATACACATGCTGTTCCTAGTCTGAGCACACATTCCATCTCCTCGTCTGAACACACATTCTGTTACCTAGACACATGTTGTATACACATGCTGTTCCTAGTCTGAGCACGCACTCTGTATCCTATTCTGAGCACACATGCCGTATCCTAGTCGGCATGCACATTCTGTTTCCTGGTCTGAACACACATGTTGTATCGAAGTTGGAACATACATGCCATATCCTAGTCTGTTTGCGCATTCTGTAGACTATGTGTAAGGTTTTCGTCGCACAGCGCACTCTTTCTCGTCAGCAAGCTCGCAAAAAGTGGGGATTGTTGGGCTCCGGGAAAGAGGCGAGACCTTTTGAAGGTTGATTCGGGTTCAGTTCGGTGGTGAATCTCGTAACGACGGACAGTCCTTGTTGTTGTCTGTATACCTGCTCTGAACGCACATTCCCCAAACCAGGTTATCATTGCTCCCTCCCCACACATCTCCAAAGCAAAGTTACAAAATGTCGCAGTTCATGACTGATTTCCTGATCGGCGGAACCTCCGCTTCGATCGCGAAGACGCTGACGGCACCCATTGAGCGTGTGAAGCTCGTCATCCAGACGCAGGACGCCAACCCGAAGATCATCTCGGGTGAGGTCCAGCGTTACAATGGGATCATCAACTGTTTCTCCCGTATTTACTCCGAGCAGGGGTTCGCCGCCTTCTGGCGTGGCAACATGACCAACATCATCAGGTCTGGCACCCTTTCGCTTTCTTTTGCAATTCGTCGCCTTCTACGCGAAAGCCAAGCTTCGCGTGTTCGGCGGTACTGCAGAGCCACGAGCCTACGGGTCAAGTGGCTACCGATTTCCCAAACTAAAGCATCAAGGCGTAGTGCGAAGTCCAACCACGCCTCTCAAGGAGAACACACGAAAGTGCAGCAAACTCCACCCCGCCAATTCCGCCGTCACCACGAGCTGAGATTCATGGTTGCCTCAAGACAGAAACCTGGTGTAGCCTGTGTCTCCTCAGTGAGTGAGGATCAAGACAGAAACCTGGTGTAGCCTGTGTCTCCTCAGTGAGTGAGGATCAAGACAGAAACCTGGTGTAGCCTGTGTCTCCTCAGTGAGTGAGGATCAAGACAGAAACCTGGTGTAGCCTGTGTCTCCTCAGTGAGTGAGGATCAAGACAGAAACCTGGTGTAGCCTGTGTCTCCTCAGTGAGTGAGGATCAAGACAGAAACCTAAGGCTGCCGATCCTGATTCCGCCGGCGGAATTGTCCGGTGAACGTCTCTGCTAATCTCGAAACGAGGGACCGCATCCTCATGAAGTTCCAATCCTCGATACACCGTCGTTCGACCTCCGGCGAAGGATTTCTTGGATGATCCCACTTTCTGCACGAGACCCGAGACGAGCGATTTCCTCAGCAATTACTTGGATCAAAGACTGCCTGCGTCGGCCGCGTTCAGCACGTTTCCGAGGGACACCACGAGCAAGGAAGGCGTCAGCGCCAGTAAAGCGAAGACGAGAGACGACGACCCCCCACGGAAGAAGAAGTGCCCAGCGCCGAAGGCAAGAGTTGCAGAAGCATGCAAACCGGCCGCAAAGCGACCGCGCGAAGACGATGATTCGAATAAGTGCAAAAGCCAGGAGCACGACACGGTACAATCGAAGAGGTAGCCATCCATAGTGGCTAATGCAGGCCATAGCTACAGTCTGCATTCTAACCTCAAGCGACCGCAGTGCGAAGCCCAACCACGCCTCTCAAGGAGAACACACGAAAGTGCAGCAAACTCCACCCCGCCAATTACGCCGTCACCAGCAAGGAAGGCGTCAGCGCCGGTAAAGCGAAGACGAGAGACGACGACCCTCCAACGGAAGAAGAAGTGCCCAGCGCCGCCGGTGAAAGCGAAGGCAAAGGCCGCAGAAGCACGCAAACCGGCAACGGAAGGAAAGAGTCGCAAAGCGGCCGCGCGAAGACGATGATTCGAATGGGTGCAAACGCCAGAAGCAATACGGTACAACAATCGAAGAGGTAGCCATCCATAGTGGCTAATGCAGGCCATAGCTACAGTCTGCATTCTAACCTCAAGCGACCGCAGTGCGAAGCCCAACCACGCCTCTCAAGGAGAACACACGAAAGTGCAGCGAACTCCACCCCGGAACGCGGACGGCCCCCGCCAATTACGCCGTCACCAGCAAGGAAGGCGTCAGTGCCGGTAAGGCGAAGACGAGAGACGACGACCCTCCAACGGAAGAAGAAGTGCCCAGCGCCGCCGGTGAAAGCGAAGGCAATAGGCCGCAGAAGCACGCAAACCGGCAACGGAAGGAAAGAGTCGCAAAGCGGCCGCGCGAAGACGATGATCCGAATGGGTGCAAACGCCAGAAGCAATACGGTACAACAATCGAAGAGGTTCGACCCCCCAACGGAAGAAGAAGTGTCCAGCGCCGAAGGCAAGGGTCGCAGAAGCATGCAAACCGGCAAGGAAGGGAAGGGTCACAAAGCGACCGCGCGAAGACGATGATTCGAATGAGTGCAAACGCCAGGAGCATGACACAGTACAATCGAAGAGGTAGTCATCCGGCGGCTAATGCAGGCCATTGCTACAGATATTCTGCATTCTAACCTAAAAGACAGCAGCCCGCCGTCTCGAGTCAGACGCAGGGGATTAGCTTCTATATGAGACGATGCCAAACCCCCCCCCTCCCCGTTGCACTAATAAAATACTTTCAACGTCACCCCTTACCGGCCCCCTTACTGGCCCCGAAACCCCATCTGGGCCCACCTGTGGGCCTTCTGAGGCCCCTTTACCTCCACTTAACCCGCCGAAAACCGTTCAGGGCCCGTTTTCGGCCGCACAGACAGGGTTTCGGGACCGGCGTACAGTATGGGATGACGTCAAAAAATGGTTTATTAGTGCAAAGGGGAGGGGTCTATTTCGACCGTCAGTCCGGATTTGGAAAGGCCGGCTGGGAAGGTTGTGTATCTACGCGCTAAACTTAAGCATATCACTCAGCGCAGGAAAAGAAAGCAACAGCGATGCTCCTAGTAACGGCGAGTGAACAGGGCAGAGCCCAAGCCTGAACCGGTGTTCTACGGATATCCGGAATGTGGCGCAAGCTGCTTGGGGGTACAACTGGCGTCGAGGTAAGTCTCCTGGAATGGGGTATCCACAGAGGGTGAGAGTCCCGTATTTCCTCGACGAGCCATGTTGGTTAACTCCTTGCTAGCACGAGTCGCTCAGTTTGGGTGCGAAGGACCTGTTTTGTATCTTTACATGGCAGGTCCAACGCTGCCTACTTTCTTTTTCGTACTGACATGTCCACGGCGTGGTATGTTGTTCCAAAAAAACAGGCCCCGGCATAGGTGGCCAATGTGCAATCCGGGAGCCTCTCAGGGCCCAGCATTGTCGTGAAGATACATCGCGTCGCGCTGTGTTGAGCCCTTTCCTCCCGAGTGTCAGCGGTCCAAATTTGGAAAATGGGCCGGAGACCAAGCTAATGCCCTGGTCACACACGGAGACTTCAACAAAACACAAAACAGACCACTTAAAGCAAGAGACAGTCTAAACAACCGGAAACTGTAACGCAGGTACTTCCCGACGCAGGCGTTCAACTTCGCGTTCAAGGACACGTTCAAGACGATGTTCCCGTCGTACTCGCCGAAGACCGACTTCTGGTCGTTCTTCGCCGTGAACATGGCCTCCGGAGGTCTCGCGGGTGCTGGGTCCTTGACGATCGTGTACCCCCTCGACTACGCCCGTACCCGACTTGCCAGCGACGTCGGCAGCGGCAAGCGTGACTTCAGCGGCCTCGGCGACTGCCTCAAGAAGACGGCCCAGGGTCCCAAGGGTGTCATGGCCCTCTACAACGGCTTCGGCGTTTCCGTCGTCGGGATCATCCCGTACCGTGGAGTATGCTTTGCTGTTCCCTTTCTTTTTGATACCCGTCTGGTACCAGGGAAAGCCTGCAACACGGGAGCCAAGCTTCACGTGTTCGGCGGTACTGCAGAGCCACGGGCCTACGGGTCAAGTGGCTACCGATCTCCTATCTAAAGCATCAAGGCGTGGCGCACCTTTTTGGGGCATGGCGCTTGCGCTGTACACAAGCTCGTCGAGACGGTCAGCCACAGGGCAGATCGGACGGGGTTGTAGCACTGCGCTGCCTTCGACTCAAGCTTTGCAAGCTGTGGTTGACCGTCACGTTCCTGGACCCGGAGCGGCCTTCTT
Organism: Diplonema papillatum; assembly: GCA_030068145.1. Lineage (NCBI taxonomy): Eukaryota > Euglenozoa > Diplonemea > Diplonemida > Diplonemidae > Diplonema > Diplonema papillatum. The sequence goes on from JAPJBO010000755.1 coordinate 5,750, forward strand.
CTTCTCTTTGATACCCGCTTTGCAGGAATCTCGGCGAGGCTGCCATGCGAAGGTTTCAGAGGAGGGAAATGTGCTGCACCCCAGGCCAATCTGGGTTTAGCGGGGGGGCGTAAGCGTTCGACAAAAAGGACCTACTTCGTAGTTGTATTGTTTCTCCCCCGTTTAGCCTCCGTCGTGTTAATAACCACGAGGTAGTCTGATCACGTACAGGGAATCTCAGCTTAGTGTGAGTTTGATCAAGTACAGGGAGTTTCAGCTTAGTGTGAGTTTGATCAAGTGTACAGGGAGTCTCAGCTTTGTGTGAGTTTGATCAAGTACAGGGAGTCTCAGCTTTGTGTGAGTTTGATCAAGTACAGGGAGTCTCAGCTTTGTGTGAGTTTGATCAAGTACAGGGAGTGCGAGTTTGATTACGTACAGGGAATCTCAGCTTAGTGTGAGTTTGATCAAGTACAGGGAATCTCAGCTCTGTGTGAGTTTGATCAAGTACAGGGAGTCTCAGCTTCGTGTGAGTCTGATCACGTACAGGGAATCTTGTACAGGGAGTCTCAGCTTTGTGCGAGTTTGATCAAGTACAGGGAGTGCACTTTACAGAACTCAAACTTTAACTCTAAAAAAACACTGAAGAAAGTCTTCATGAATCTGAGCAGCCATGAAGATTCAGATGGTCCCTGCCAGTTTGAAAACATGTGCAGATACGGATCTTCAACGCTATTTGCTGTCGTTCGGTAGAAACAAATGAAACCCCCAAACGCAGACATACTTCGGAGTGTTCGACACGCTGAAGACGCAGAACCCGTACCAGAAGGACCTTGGGTTCGCCGGATTCTTCTCCAAGTTCGCCTGTGCTCAGGTATCACCGTTTTTGTTTTTATTGAGTGGGATAATGAGTGAGTGTAGATCCGTTGACTGAGGCAGACCGGTGATGATTCGCAGGGCACGGTGGCGATCCATTCTTAACGCGTGGAGATCACAGGAAAGCATGCAACCCTTTAAAACCCAACGCCTTCCCCATTAACTGCAGACCGCCTGAGAAGTCCGCTGTGTAGGCCCACCAAAGAACCAACTCACACCCATATCCTTACTTGCTCCAAGAGAACCCATCCGACAACGGCCACCTGGAGGCCCTAAAATACCGGAATCTCAAGCGAACTTTAACTCTGAATAAAAGCACACGCTTTTTGAACCCTCTTCAACTCCCCCAATTGCCCACTAACTGCAGACCGCCTGAAGTCCGGTGTGTAGGCCCACCAAAGAACCAACTCACACCCATATCCTTACTTGCTCCAAGAGAACCCATCCGACAACGGCCACCTGGAGGCCCTAACATACCGGAATCTCAAGCAGACTTTAACTCTGAATAAAAGCACACGCTTTTTGAACCCTCTTCAACTCCCCCAATTGCCCACTAACTGCAGTCCGGTGTGTAGGCCCACCAAAGAACCAACTCACACCCATATCCTTACTTGCTCCAAGAGAACCCATCCGACAACGGCCACCTGGAGGCCCTAAAATACCGGAATCTCAAGCGAACTTTAACTCTGAATAAAAGCACACGCTTTTTGAACCCTCTTCAACTCCCCCAATTGCCCACTAACTGCAGACCGCCTGAAGTCCGGTGTGTAGGCCCACCAAAGAACCAACTCACACCCATATCCTTACTTGCTCCAAGAGAACCCATCCGACAACGGCCACCTGGAGGCCCTAACATACCGGAATCTCAAGCAGACTTTAACTCTGAATAAAAGCACACGCTTTTTGAACCCTCTTCAACTCCCCCAATTGCCCACTAACTGCAGTCCGGTGTGTAGGCCCACCAAAGAACCAACTCACACCCATATCCTTACTTGCTCCAAGAGAACCCATCCGACAACGGCCACCTGGAGGCCCTAACATACCGGAATCTCAAGCGGACTTTAACTCTGAATAAAAGCACACGCTTTTTGAACCCTCTTCAACTCCCCCAATTGCCCATTAACTGCAGACCGCTGCGATCACCGCCGGATACACGTCGTACCCGTTCGACACCGTGCGCAGAAGGCTGCAGATGCAGTCGGAGAAGCCGAAGGAGGAGTGGATGTACAAGAGCACCATGGACTGCTTCTCGAAGATCATGAAGAACGAAGGTGTCGGCGCCATGTTCAAGGGCGCGGGTGCCAACGTGCTCCGCACCGTCGGCGCCGCCCTCGTGCTTGTCCTCTACGACACCGCCCAGAGCTACCTCAAGAACGCGGAGGACGCCAAGAAGGCAGAAGGCGCGAAGAAGGCGTAAAGTCACCGTCCCACGCAACTGAACCTCCTGCCGGAAAATGATGAATCTCGCGTGAGAGAACCTGAGATTCCCGCGCAGGGATAACCACGCAGGCTTTTTTCCTCGGATGCTATTTTGTCGCAAACGAATCCCCCGTGTGCACAGAGGGCAGTGCTCACGGCTCCCAGCACCAAACATCCATGCGGAGCACCAAGCACGTGCAACAGCCATCGCACACGCGTATCAGGCTGCCACGTAACGCACCGCATCTCTATCAGATTACCACACCACACAACGCACATACATGACCTCTCCGGTGCTTACATTTCGCTTCGCCCTCGTGCTTGTTCTCTATGACACCGCCGAGAGCTACTCCAAGCATGCAAAACACGCGAAAAAGGGCGTTAGCACCCATCCCATGCAAACAGCAAGTTCTCGAGTCTTCGGATCCTCGGATCTCAGAAGATGATATTTCCCGGCTAAATAAAAGCCCGCCGCGCGCAGGGCTTTTCTCTCCCCTCGAAAACAACTCCCTCGCTCCTTGCTCCCGCTTACCGCTCCAGCCCATCCTCTTGCTCACCGCGTCCTGAGGCGCACGCCAATGGTATTGTCGTGAACACAAATGACAAACTCTCTTCCTTTCTCTGAGATCCGCAGCACACGCTTCGACATCACAACTGCAGCACGAAGGCAACACATCGTCTGTGCCACACGTGCGGTGTTCTTGTTTGAAGCGCATTCTGCGTGCTAGTCTTTAGCACACACGCTGCATCCTCGTCTGCACGTGGCGTATCTGGGTCTGAATACGTGTTCTGGTTCCAAGTCTGAACACACGGGGTCCTAGTCTGAACACACGGGGTCCTAGTCTGAACACACGGGGTCTTAGTCTGAACACATGGGGTCCTAGTCTGAACATAGTCTGAACACACGGGGTCCTAGTCTGAGCACATGGGGTCCTAGTCTGAACACACGGGGTCCTAGTCTGAACACACGGGGTCCTAGTCTGAACACACGGGGTCCTAGTCTGAACACACGGGGTCCTAGTCTGAACACACGGGGTCCTAGTCTGAACACACGGGGTCCTAGTCTGAACACACGGGGTCCTAGTCTGAACACACGGGGTCCTAGTCTGAACACACGGGGTCCTAGTCTGAACACACGGGGTCCTAGTCTGAACACACGGGGTCCTAGTCTGAACACACGGGGTCCTAGTCTGAACACACGGGGTCCTAGTCTGAACACACGGGGTCCTAGTCTGAACACACGGGGTCCTAGTCTGAACACACGGGGTCCTAGTCTGAACACACGGGGTCCTAGTCTGAACACACGGGGTCCTAGTCTGAACACACGGGGTCCTAGTCTGAACACACGGGGTCCTAGTCTGAACACACGGGGTCCTAGTCTGAACACACGGGGTCCTAGTCTGAACACACGGGGTCCTAGTCTGAACACACGGGGTCCTAGTCTGAACACACGGGGTCCTAGTCTGAACACACGGGGTCCTAGTCTGAACACACGGGGTCCTAGTCTGAACACACGGGGTCCTAGTCTGAACACACGGGGTCCTAGTCTGAACACACGGGGTCCTAGTCTGAACACACGGGGTCCTAGTCTGAACACACGGGGTCCTAGTCTGAACACACGGGGTCCTAGTCTGAACACACGGGGTCCTAGTCTGAACACACGGGGTCCTAGTCTGAACACACGGGGTCCTAGTCTGAACACACGGGGTCCTAGTCTGAACACACGGGGTCCTAGTCTGAACACACGGGGTCCTAGTCTGAACACACGGGGTCCTAGTCTGAACACACGGGGTCCTAGTCTGAACACACGGGGTCCTAGTCTGAACACACGGGGTCCTAGTCTGAACACACGGGGTCCTAGTCTGAACACACGGGGTCCTAGTCTGAACACACGGGGTCCTAGTCTGAACACACGGGGTCCTAGTCTGAACACACGGGGTCCTAGTCTGAACACACGGGGTCCTAGTCTGAACACACGGGGTCCTAGTCTGAACACACGGGGTCCTAGTCTGAACACACGGGGTCCTAGTCTGAACACACGGGGTCCTAGTCTGAACACACGGGGTCCTAGTCTGAACACACGGGGTCCTAGTCTGAACACACGGGGTCCTAGTCTGAACACACGGGGTCCTAGTCTGAACACACGGGGTCCTAGTCTGAACACACGGGGTCCTAGTCTGAACACACGGGGTCCTAGTCTGAACACACGGGGTCCTAGTCTGAACACACGGGGTCCTAGTCTGAACACACGGGGTCCTAGTCTGAACACACGGGGTCCTAGTCTGAACACACGGGGTCCTAGTCTGAACACACGGGGTCCTAGTCTGAACACACGGGGTCCTAGTCTGAACACACGGGGTCCTAGTCTGAACACACGGGGTCCTAGTCTGAACACACGGGGTCCTAGTCTGAACACACGGGGTCCTAGTCTGAACACACGGGGTCCTAGTCTGAACACACGGGGTCCTAGTCTGAACACACGGGGTCCTAGTCTGAACACACGGGGTCCTAGTCTGAACACACGGGGTCCTAGTCTGAACACACGGGGTCCTAGTCTGAACACACGGGGTCCTAGTCTGAACACACGGGGTCCTAGTCTGAACACACGGGGTCCTAGTCTGAACACACGGGGTCCTAGTCTGAACACACGGGGTCCTAGTCTGAACACACGGGGTCCTAGTCTGAACACACGGGGTCCTAGTCTGAACACACGGGGTCCTAGTCTGAACACACGGGGTCCTAGTCTGAACACACGGGGTCCTAGTCTGAACACACGGGGTCCTAGTCTGAACACACGGGGTCCTAGTCTGAACACACGGGGTCCTAGTCTGAACACACGGGGTCCTAGTCTGAACACACGGGGTCCTAGTCTGAACACACGGGGTCCTAGTCTGAACACACGGGGTCCTAGTCTGAACACACGGGGTCCTAGTCTGAACACACGGGGTCCTAGTCTGAACACACGGGGTCCTAGTCTGAACACACGGGGTCCTAGTCTGAACACACGGGGTCCTAGTCTGAACACACGGGGTCCTAGTCTGAACACACGGGGTCCTAGTCTGAACACACGGGGTCCTAGTCTGAACACACGGGGTCCTAGTCTGAACACACGGGGTCCTAGTCTGAACACACGGGGTCCTAGTCTGAACACACGGGGTCCTAGTCTGAACACACGGGGTCCTAGTCTGAACACACGGGGTCCTAGTCTGAACACACGGGGTCCTAGTCTGAACACACGGGGTCCTAGTCTGAACACACGGGGTCCTAGTCTGAACACACGGGGTCCTAGTCTGAACACACGGGGTCCTAGTCTGAACACACGGGGTCCTAGTCTGAACACACGGGGTCCTAGTCTGAACACACGGGGTCCTAGTCTGAACACACGGGGTCCTAGTCTGAACACACGGGGTCCTAGTCTGAACACACGGGGTCCTAGTCTGAACACACGGGGTCCTAGTCTGAACACACGGGGTCCTAGTCTGAACACACGGGGTCCTAGTCTGAACACACGGGGTCCTAGTCTGAACACACGGGGTCCTAGTCTGAACACACGGGGTCCTAGTCTGAACACACGGGGTCCTAGTCTGAACACACGGGGTCCTAGTCTGAACACACGGGGTCCTAGTCTGAACACACGGGGTCCTAGTCTGAACACACGGGGTCCTAGTCTGAACACACGGGGTCCTAGTCTGAACACACGGGGTCCTAGTCTGAACACACGGGGTCCTAGTCTGAACACACGGGGTCCTAGTCTGAACACACGGGGTCCTAGTCTGAACACACGGGGTCCTAGTCTGAACACACGGGGTCCTAGTCTGAACACACGGGGTCCTAGTCTGAACACACGGGGTCCTAGTCTGAACACACGGGGTCCTAGTCTGAACACACGGGGTCCTAGTCTGAACACACGGGGTCCTAGTCTGAACACACGGGGTCCTAGTCTGAACACACGGGGTCCTAGTCTGAACACACGGGGTCCTAGTCTGAACACACGGGGTCCTAGTCTGAACACACGGGGTCCTAGTCTGAACACACGGGGTCCTAGTCTGAACACACGGGGTCCTAGTCTGAACACACGGGGTCCTAGTCTGAACACACGGGGTCCTAGTCTGAACACACGGGGTCCTAGTCTGAACACACGGGGTCCTAGTCTGAACACACGGGGTCCTAGTCTGAACACACGGGGTCCTAGTCTGAACACACGGGGTCCTAGTCTGAACACACGGGGTCCTAGTCTGAACACACGGGGTCCTAGTCTGAACACACGGGGTCCTAGTCTGAACACACGGGGTCCTAGTCTGAACACACGGGGTCCTAGTCTGAACACACGGGGTCCTAGTCTGAACACACGGGGTCCTAGTCTGAACACACGGGGTCCTAGTCTGAACACACGGGGTCCTAGTCTGAACACACGGGGTCCTAGTCTGAACACACGGGGTCCTAGTCTGAACACACGGGGTCCTAGTCTGAACACACGGGGTCCTAGTCTGAACACACGGGGTCCTAGTCTGAACACACGGGGTCCTAGTCTGAACACACGGGGTCCTAGTCTGAACACACGGGGTCCTAGTCTGAACACACGGGGTCCTAGTCTGAACACACGGGGTCCTAGTCTGAACACACGGGGTCCTAGTCTGAACACACGGGGTCCTAGTCTGAACACACGGGGTCCTAGTCTGAACACACGGGGTCCTAGTCTGAACACACGGGGTCCTAGTCTGAACACACGGGGTCCTAGTCTGAACACACGGGGTCCTAGTCTGAACACACGGGGTCCTAGTCTGAACACACGGGGTCCTAGTCTGAACACACGGGGTCCTAGTCTGAACACACGGGGTCCTAGTCTGAACACACGGGGTCCTAGTCTGAACACACGGGGTCCTAGTCTGAACACACGGGGTCCTAGTCTGAACACACGGGGTCCTAGTCTGAACACACGGGGTCCTAGTCTGAACACACGGGGTCCTAGTCTGAACACACGGGGTCCTAGTCTGAACACACGGGGTCCTAGTCTGAACACACGGGGTCCTAGTCTGAACACACGGGGTCCTAGTCTGAACACACGGGGTCCTAGTCTGAACACACGGGGTCCTAGTCTGAACACACGGGGTCCTAGTCTGAACACACGGGGTCCTAGTCTGAACACACGGGGTCCTAGTCTGAACACACGGGGTCCTAGTCTGAACACACGGGGTCCTAGTCTGAACACACGGGGTCCTAGTCTGAACACACGGGGTCCTAGTCTGAACACACGGGGTCCTAGTCTGAACACACGGGGTCCTAGTCTGAACACACGGGGTCCTAGTCTGAACACACGGGGTCCTAGTCTGAACACACGGGGTCCTAGTCTGAACACACGGGGTCCTAGTCTGAACACACGGGGTCCTAGTCTGAACACACGGGGTCCTAGTCTGAACACACGGGGTCCTAGTCTGAACACACGGGGTCCTAGTCTGAACACACGGGGTCCTAGTCTGAACACACGGGGTCCTAGTCTGAACACACGGGGTCCTAGTCTGAACACACGGGGTCCTAGTCTGAACACACGGGGTCCTAGTCTGAACACACGGGGTCCTAGTCTGAACACACGGGGTCCTAGTCTGAACACACGGGGTCCTAGTCTGAACACACGGGGTCCTAGTCTGAACACACGGGGTCCTAGTCTGAACACACGGGGTCCTAGTCTGAACACACGGGGTCCTAGTCTGAACACACGGGGTCCTAGTCTGAACACACGGGGTCCTAGTCTGAACACCTGCTGTTCCTAGTCTGCATTCTATACCCTATTCTGGGCTCACATGCCGTATCCTCGTATGCACACATGTCGTATCCTGGTCTGAATCCGCATTACACCTGCTGTTCCTAGTCAAAGCACACACGCCGTTACCTAGTAGCATATCATCTCCTACGTATCCTGGTCTGACCGCGTGCTGTTCCGAGCACGCATTCTATCTCCAAGTCTTAGCGCACATCTGAATGCACATTCTGGTTCCTGGTCTAAGCACACATGTTATATCGAAGTCTGAACATGCACGCCGCAAGTCTGAGCACACTCTATCCTCGTCTGAACACCTGCTGTCTGAATAGATGCCGTATTCTAGCCTGTTTGCGCATTCTGTAGCGTAGCCGAATCTGAACGCGCATTATGCATCCTAATCTGAACGCACGTTCCCCCGAAATCAGGTGATCACCGTCTCCCCCCATCACACGCACACATCTTCAAAACAAAGCTGAAATGTCGCAGTTCATGACTGATTTCCTGATCGGCGGAACCTCCGCTTCGATCGCGAAGACGCTGACGGCACCCATTGAGCGTGTGAAGCTCGTCATCCAGACGCAGGACGCCAACCCGAAGATCATCTCGGGTGAGGTCCAGCGTTACAATGGGATCATCAACTGTTTCTCCCGTATTTACTCCGAGCAGGGGTTCGCCGCCTTCTGGCGTGGCAACATGACCAACATCATCAGGTCTGACACCGTTTCGCCTTTTTCTTGAGATAGCAAAACCCGAGCACAGCAAGCTTTGGGTTTTTACATAAGCACCAGCTTGGAAGGAAAGGCTTGACGACTGCTGCCAGACAAAGAACCGAAGGGATCCCGAGTGCTGTTACTTGTTGAACGGACGTGAGGCCATGCGGGTCTACCCCAACACGACGAATCACACTTACGCAACAGGTCAAAGTCCTGAGTGAAAAAGCAACACGCGGTGGTGGAAGCGAAGAACAACCCAGATTGTGTTTGTATTGTATTTTCCCCCTCTACCTCTATTTTTCCTCCCTTCCATTCGGAGTCAAAGCAGCTACGCCGAGTATTTTTGTTAGCCACATGCAATGTGTGAGGTAACAGAACGGCCCAAGTAGGACCTTCTGATCATGATCATTTCCCAATTTGCCACCTGAAACCACAGCCAGGATGTAGTTTCGGGGTAGTGCGGTCAACGAAAACTCGAGTTTCCCTTCCTACTTTCTCCTCTCTCTCGCGGTGTGGGCAGCTGAGTGTCTTTGCACAGGCGGCACATCTCACCCGAGGATGTGGCAAGCTCTCTCTGTGCAATGGACTTGGCCTGCTACCCGCCTACGTATCCGGACCCTGAATCTAACTGCACAAGGGGAAGCCGTCAAACGGAGACTTCAAAGAACCGACCGCTTAGCACACGACAAGAAGCAGTCTTGGGCAGCAACCAGGATTCGCACCGCCCAGCGGGTCTTGGTAGGTGATTGGTTGCGACACCTCCCCGCGAGCGAGCTAGCTCAGTCGTTTGAAATCAACCCGTCGGTAGCCCGCCCAAGTGCTACATGACTACAAACTCAACGCCGAGAAACCCCGTGACAGGTCGGCCGCCACCACCCTGTTAGGCCAACAAAGTGAAATCCAAGAGCACGACTGATGATGCCGGGTATTGGATTAGTCTCGTGTACCAGGCGAAACTAAGGCGGCGGGTCTGTCACTAGGGCAACAACCAGGAACACACTGGTAGGTGAGCAGCGACACCTCCCGAAAGCGAGCCAAGGGCGAAGGACGTATCGGCGGCTGCTGCGGCCGGTGGCAACCCCACACGCAGAACGCGGGGAAGGGGAACGTGTTTTCGCAACTACATTGAAGCCCCTTTCCGACCGTAGCATCCGAGGAAGGTGCAAACATGGAGGGTGCTACGGTAGCCGTGCATGGGTCTTGGGCGCGTGCCTGTTACTTAGTCTGAACACGCATGTTGTATCCTCGTATCTGCGAGTCTTAGCGCACATCTGAATGCACCTTCTGGTTCCGGGTCTAAACACGCATATTGTATCGAAGTATGAACATACACGCCGCAAGTCTGGGCACACTCTATCGTGAACACCTCGTGCAGGGCGGGTACTTTGTGATCCGCCGCCTGATTTCTTCCAGGCCTTCTTGCATGTTGTGCCCGCAATGAAGTGTCAGCTTGGAACTGTTACGAACAAGAGGAAACCAACTGGTTAAATAAACCACAGCATTTCGCTTCATCACAGCGGTGGCGAGTGGAATGTGACTTCTGCCCAGTGCCCTGAATGTCAACGCTAGTAGTCCGGAGAGACCGGCGTCGAGTTTCGGCTCACAGCCGGTTCCCTCGGGCGGCAACCCTAAGGGAGAGCGAGCGCCAGACACAATCCATCTTATAAAAACGCGGACAACAGACCGGTACGGGCTACAAGGCAACCCCTGCTCAACTTGTAGAACGTGGGGGGCCCAAGATTACACTCCACGAAGGAATGTACTTGGTGTCGGTCACAAACAGTCCCGGATATGGCTAGCCATAACCCATAACGAAAGCATGCACTAAATATACAATCCGAAACCATAAAGCCCTTTCTTGCTCTAAGAGAACCCATTCATGAACGGTCACACGGAGACCCTAAAACCCCGGTATTTCAAGCGAACTTTAACTCTAAAAAGGACCACACATAACAAGAAGCAGTCTAAAAAACCTGGAAACTGTAACGCAGGTACTTCCCGACGCAGGCGTTCAACTTCGCGTTCAAGGACACGTTCAAGACGATGTTCCCGTCGTACTCGCCGAAGACCGACTTCTGGTCGTTCTTCGCCGTGAACATGGCCTCCGGAGGTCTCGCGGGTGCTGGGTCCTTGACGATCGTGTACCCCCTCGACTACGCCCGTACCCGACTTGCCAGCGACGTCGGCAGCGGCAAGCGTGACTTCAACGGCCTCGCCGACTGCCTCAAGAAGACGGCCCAGGGTCCCAAGGGTGTCATGGCCCTCTACAACGGCTTCGGCGTTTCCGTCGTCGGGATCATCCCGTACCGTGGAGTATGCGTCACGATTCTTTTTTTTTAGCGTAAGCACCTGCTTTGTAGGAAATACTTGAGGAGGCTGCCAGTTGCAAAATATCCAAGGAGGAAGCACCTGCTTTGTAGGAAATACTTGGGGAGGCTGCCAATTGCAAAATATTAAAGGAGGTAGTGTGGTACTCATCGGCATGCCGATGGCTCCCCCACTATCGCAACAATCTTCCAAGATCAAAGGAGGTTAATGTGCTGTTGCCCACACGAAACGCAGGTGAATTTGGGTTCAGTGGGGGGGGCGTAAGCGTTTAACAAAAAGACCCACTTTGTAGTTGTGTTGTTTCTCCCCGTCTTGCCTCCTTCGAAGTAAGCACAAGGCAGCCCCTCGAGTATTTCGTAGTAACAATTAATTGTAACCACGAAAGAGAACGCTGGCGGCAGCGTGATTGGGAGAAGATAAGCCTACCGATCATATTCACTCACTAAGGGGCTACTCCTCACAAACAAAACCTTATATTAGGGCGGAAACAACCCGCACCACGTGACGCACCGCAAGTGTCGCGAAACCCAAGCACCACACTGCGAGAAAATACATAAAAACGCGGACAACAGACCGGTACGGGCTACAAGGCACCCCTGCTCAACTTGTAGAACGTGGGGGGCCCAAGACTACACTCCACGAAGGAATGTACTTGGTGTTGGTCACAAACAGTCCCGGACATGGCTAGCCACATAACGAAAGCGTGCACTAAATATACAACCCGTAACCACATAGCCCTTTCTTGCTCTAGGAGAACCCATTCATGAACGGTCACACGGAGACCCTAAAACCCCGGAATTTCAAGCGAACTGTGTACATGAGATCTTGCAACTGGCAGCCTTCTCAAGTGTTTCCTACATGAGATCTTGCAACTGGCAGCCTTCTCAAGTGTTTCCTACATGAGACCTTGCTACTGGCAGCCTTCTCAAGTGTTTCCTACATGAGATCTTGCAACTGGCAGCCTTCTCAAGTGTTTCCTACATGAGACCTTGCTACTGGCAGCCTTCTCAAGTGTTTCCTACATGAGATCTTGCAACTGGCAGCCTTCTCAAGTGTTTCCTACATGAGACCTTGCTACTGGCAGCCTTCTCAAGTGTTTCCTACATGAGATCTTGCAACCGGCAGCCTTCTCAAGTGTTTCCTACATGAGACCTTGCAACTGGCAGCCTTCTCAAGTGTTTCCTACAAAGCAGGTGCCGGTGCAAAATACTCCAGTAAACAACACTTGAGAAGGCTGCCAGTTGCAAGATCTCACAGGGAGGCGTGTGCTCGTGTAGCTACAGCACCTGCCTCCCTGTGAGATCTTGCAACTGCCAGCCTTCTCAAGTGTTTCCTACAAAGCAGGTGCCGGTGCAAAATACTCCAGTAAACAGCACTTGAGAAGGCTGCCAGTTGCAAGATCTCACAGGGAGGCAGGTGCTGTAGCCACACGAAACACAAGTAACTCTGGGTTTAGTGGCGGGCGTAAGCGTCAAGAAAACGATCCTGTGCAGTTTTCCCTCTAGTCTCCGTCGAATAAGGCAGAAGGCAGCCCCTGGAGTATTTTGCACCGGCACCTGCTTTGTAGGAAACACTTGAGAAGGCTGCCAGTTGCAAGATCGGCAGGTGCTGGAGCCACACGAAACACAAGTAACTCTGGTTTAGCGGCGGGCGTAACGCGTCAAGGAAACGATTCTGTGTAGTTTCCCCTCTAGCCTCCGTCGGAATCAGCATAAGGCAGCCCCTCGAGTACTTCAGTGCGAGCCCCCAATTCCGGAAACGAAAGTATAGCCATTGATTCAGGTGGTCCCTGCCTACGCCCACGTGCCAACAGGTCTTCAAGAGTTTGAAAGCCTGTGGCGATAAGGATCTTCAATGACATTTGCTGCCGTTCGGTTGAAACAAATGAAACCCCCCAACGCAGACATACTTCGGAGTGTTCGACACGCTGAAGACGCAGAACCCGTACCAGAAGGACCTTGGGTTCGCCGGATTCTTCTCCAAGTTCGCCTGTGCTCAGGTATCACCGTTTCTGTTTTTACTGTTTCCATCGGGCAGAAGCTTGTTACACGGTAGTCAACTTCCACGCGTTCGGCGGTACTGCAGAGCCACGAGCCCGCAGATCAAGTTGCCGCCGATTTCTCAAACAGAAAGCGGGCCGTGATCGATAGATACTGGCAGGCAACGCGATGCAATACGATTTGGTCACCGGAGACTCACCTCTGTCCGAGCCTTTGCTGGCAAACAAAGAACGAAAACGCCGGAACCCGCTGCACCCACCACCTGTCAACGACTCTCCAAACACCTCCTAAACGCGATAGGGGGCTTCACAAGGCAACAACACAAAAAGACGGTAACCTAAAGCACATGCACATACCCTTTAGACCCTAATGCCTTCCCCATAACCTGCAGACCGCTGCGATCACCGCCGGATACGCGTCGTACCCGTTCGACACCGTGCGCAGAAGGCTGCAGATGCAGTCGGAGAAGCCGAAGGAGGAGTGGATGTACAAGAGCACCATGGACTGCTTCTCGAAGATCATGAAGAACGAAGGTGTCGGCGCCATGTTCAAGGGCGCGGGTGCCAACGTGCTCCGCACCGTCGGCGCCGCCCTCGTGCTTGTCCTCTACGACACCGCCCAGAGCTACCTCAAGAACGCGGAGGACGCCAAGAAGGCAGAAGGCGCGAAGAAGGCGTAAGAGTCACCGTCCCACGCAACCGAACCCACTTCAGCTGCACTACGAATCTCGCGTGAGAGAACTTGAGACTCCCGTTTCTTTTTGCATAAGCACCTGCTTTGTAGGAAATACTTGAGGAGGCCACGCCAGTTGCGAAGTCTCACAGGAGGTAAATGTGCGGGGGCCCACACGAAACACAGGTAAATCTGGGGTTTTGTGGCAACGTTCAACAAACAGGGACTCACTCTGCAGTTGTGTTGTTTCTCCCCCGGTCTAGCCTCCGTCGAAAATAGGCAGAACGCAGCCCCTCGAGTATTTTCTTCCGCCTTTTTTCTTTTTAGCCACATGCAATGTGTGAGGAAACTGAACCGCCCAAGTAGGACCTTCTGATCATGATCATTTGCCAAATTTGCCACCTGAAACCACGTCCAGGATTTGGGCTCAGGGTAGTGCGGTCAACGAAAACTCTAGTTTCCCTTTCTACTTTCTCCTACTCTCGCGGTGTACGGTTTTTCTTTCGCTCTCGGATCCTCGAATCTGGGAGAATTAACACTTTTCCCCGCCAATATCCAAAAAAAAAGGCAGGGCACATTCCCTTCGCAACACTCCTTCGTTCCTTGCGCTCGTTCACCACCGCCCAGCCCGCCCACTTGCTTTCTGCGTCCTGAGGCGCCCCATGGTATTGTCGCGAACACAAATCGTCGACAAATTGGACCTTTTTCTCCTCACCTTTTCCCGCAGCTACATGGGCCCGGATAGGGGTCGGCAACACCGAACACACATGCAACACGGGGGAGAGCATTATCCTTTTTTTAGTGGTACACTAGTACTGAGTCGGACATTTCCGGAACAAAAGTGGGGGCACAAGAAGTAAACGAAGCCAACGAACAAAGTGCCAATACAAAAACCCCGTCAGAAAGGGTGATACCTGTATTCATCCTGATCGTTTGCCACTTCGTTTCAGTCAAAAAAGCCCCGGCTCCCGGCAATGCTCCTTTTTTCTTTTTGCGACAACAGCCTTTTTCACAGCTCATTCCTAATTATCCCTTCCTTTGAAGCTTTTCCTTTTTTGTTTCCTTTTTTTTGCTGTTGTTGTTGTTGTTCCTCTTATTCTTCTCCTTCCATAGGATGCAAGCAAAAAACGGTAGTTGAACAATTGCTTCAGTCGATATTCGCCAGTCTTTGGTGTGAATGCATTTTTAGCAAAGCAAACGAGGACAATTCAAGGTGCGACTGCGCACGCATTATTATTGCTTACATACCCTGCAGCGTCATTCTTTTGCTTTTCATTGCTTTGCTTGCGTTCTATGGTCTTCTTCTTTTTAGCTCCTTTTTCTTTCGGTTCTTGGGGGATTCGAAGTTATGGACGGCCCCAAACGCTCCACCACCACCCCGCCCCACGAGGAAGGTTTTCTGACTTTCCGAATGGGGGTTTTGAAAAAACTGTGGACAACGATAAGAATGCGGGGGGGGGAAACAGGGTAAAAAGGTAACACGTAGGCGTGTTTGCGCTCTGCGCAAAATTGAAAAATTCCAAAGTTCAACCGTCCACTCTAAATTCTCCGAGGCTCCAAATATTTCCGTGCCTGCGGCGCAGGAAAACCGCGGTACAGCAAGTCCACGTGCTCGTGGGTGGGCAGGTCGTTCGAATGAAACTCTCACCGACCTCAGCTAAACTCAGCGCACCGCCGGATTACTGATTTTACCCTGGGGACATCCCCAAAAAGCAAAAACTAAAAACAAAAAAGACACAACCACAAGAAGAGATTGAAAAAAAAAAAAACAAGAAAGGCAATTTTAACCCGGCGCGTCACCCCTGTTCAAATTCGCGCCTCCTCCCTCTTGGCCCAAGCACTGTTGGGCCTCCGGCTGTCTTTCGGTTTCCGAAGCAGAAAAAAAAGGCGTCGTTTTTGGGGGCAGGGTGCGCGCTGGCTAGTGAACCCTGTCGGACCGAGCCTCGGTCCTATTTCTTCTGGCAGTGAGAACACCCCGTCAGTCCTGGGCTGCGTGCAGACTTCCGAGTCTCGTTCCTGCTGGCGGGTGGACTTGCGTGCTGAGCTCCTTTGTTTACAGCCTCCCCCCCTCTCCTCTTCCTCCCCCTGCCACTACTCTCTCAACGCTGCTTCGGGCGTAACCCATATTTTTGTCCCCCACCAATCGCCGCAATGCCATCTGGGCGATCACTACCCGTTTCGTCAAAAAAAAAAAATTCTGCGGCGTTTTCCTCCTTTTCTTAGAGTGTAACTTTCGCTTGAAACTCCAGAGTTTCAAGTCTCCTACTAGTCAGGCCAAGCTCATTGCACAGAGAGCTTGCCACATCCTCGGGTGAGATGTGGCGCCTGTGCAAAGACACTCAGCTGTTGCACGGGGCCGAAAACCCATGCAGCTAACACTGCAAGATGAAAACAGAAGTCTAGAGCCGAGTGCCAGATGGAGAAGGTGACAGCCTCCCACGCTCTATCCGTCCCCCGAAGGATCCCGCCCCACCCACCCTACGGAAAGGAGTCACAGGACCCAAAAGCAGCGTGTCGGAAACTCGAAGCCGACTGGTGAAAGCGACAAGTGGGCTATACTTCGATTCAGACGTCACCCCTTCAAAGCCCTGAACTTAAACACGCACACGTACCCACAGCAGAGGCGGAGGATTGGGATCATTTGAGTTGGAGATTCTGAAATTTGGGTGGGGTTCAATTTTTTTGTCCAAGGTTTTGGTCACGGATCCGAAACTGGCGCAAAGAATTTTCAGTTTGTCATGTCTTCGCGGACATGGCACAAGCAGAGACGGGTGCGCAGGTAGGATTGATAAGGGCGCAGTACGACGAGTTTACTAACTACCACACCACAGGATACCATACACCTGGAGTGCATCTAGAAGGATGCTGAGGGCCCGTGTGCCTCCTCTGCATATCCGTCCTAGTGTACCACTTAGGAGGTGGTATTGTGGTGGTACACACCTAGTACTGCGTACTGCATACCGTATACTGCTAACGGTGTAGTGTATGCATACACACACACGTAGCGTGTACCATGGTATGCACAGCGCTGGTGACCGCTCGGAAAGATTGGCCTTTCGCCAGTGCACTGCACAGCATGCACTAGCACTACACAGCAGCGGATGGATATGTTGATGCTTAGCAGAGCGGTGCGTAGGTATCTACCACCACAGCTGCAAGTGCTCTACACAGCAGTACCACCTACATGTAGGTACGTACGTAGTACTCCTACTATGCGGTAGCACGGATCTGTGGCGTGGCGTGGCATTGTGGGCATGTCTTGAATGTCACCAGCGCGGTAGCACGGATCTGTGGCGTGGCGTGGCATTGTGGGCATGTCTCCAATGTCACCAGCGCGGTAGCACGGATCTGTGGCGTGGCGTGGCATTGTGGGCATGTCTCCAATGTCACCAGCGCGGTAGCACGGATCTGTGGCGTGGCGTGGCATTGTGGGCATGTCTTGAATGTCACCAGCGCGGTAGCACGGATCTGTGGCGTGGCGTGGCATTGTGGGCATGTCTCCAATGTCACCAGCGCGGTAGCACGGATCTGTGGCGTGGCGTGGCATTGTGGGCATGTCTCCAATGTCACCAGCGCGGTAGCACGGATCTGTGGCGTGGCGTGGCATTGTGGGCATGTCTTGAATGTCACCAGCGCGGTAGCACGGATCTGTGGCGTGGCGTGGCATTGTGGGCATGTCTCCAATGTCACCAGCGCGGTAGCACGGATCTGTGGCGTGGCGTGGCATTGTGGGCATGTCTCCAATGTCACCAGCGCGGTAGCACGGATCTGTGGCGTGGCGTGGCATTGTGGGCATGTCTCCAATGTCACCAGCGCGGTAGCACGGATCTGTGGCGTGGCGTGGCATTGTGGGCATGTCTTGAATGTCACCAGCGCGGTAGCACGGATCTGTGGCGTGGCGTGGCATTGTGGGCATGTCTCCAATGTCACCAGCGCGGTAGCACGGATCTGTGGCGTGGCGTGGCATTGTGGGCATGTCTTGAATGTCACCAGCGCGGTAGCACGGATCTGTGGCGTGGCGTGGCATTGTGGGCATGTCTCCAATGTCACCAGCGCGGTAGCACGGATCTGTGGCGTGGCGTGGCATTGTGGGCATGTCTCCAATGTCACCAGCGCGGTAGCACGGATCTGTGGCGTGGCGTGGCATTGTGGGCATGTCTTGAATGTCACCAGCGCGGTAGCACGGATCTGTGGCGTGGCGTGGCATTGTGGGCATGTCTCCAATGTCACCAGCGCGGTAGCACGGATCTGTGGCGTGGCGTGGCATTGTGGGCATGTCTCCAATGTCACCAGCGCGGTAGCACGGATCTGTGGCGTGGCGTGGCATTGTGGGCATGTCTTGAATGTCACCAGCGCGGTAGCACGGATCTGTGGCGTGGCGTGGCATTGTGGGCATGTCTCCAATGTCACCAGCGCGGTAGCACGGATCTGTGGCGTGGCGTGGCATTGTGGGCATGTCTTGAATGTCACCAGCGCGGTAGCACGGATCTGTGGCGTGGCGTGGCATTGTGGGCATGTCTCCAATGTCACCAGCGCGGTAGCACGGATCTGTGGCGTGGCGTGGCATTGTGGGCATGTCTCCAATGTCACCAGCGCGGTAGCACGGATCTGTGGCGTGGCGTGGCATTGTGGGCATGTCTTGAATGTCACCAGCGCGGTAGCACGGATCTGTGGCGTGGCGTGGCATTGTGGGCATGTCTCCAATGTCACCAGCGCGGTAGCACGGATCTGTGGCGTGGCGTGGCATTGTGGGCATGTCTCCAATGTCACCAGCGTCACAGCGCTAGGCGGAGGGGTAATGCTAGGCCTCTCGTGCCGAGCCAAACTCGCCTCGCAAACCGAAACAGGTGCTGCGGGCAATGAGCCAGCCGCGCTCGGCATAGCTGCGACGACACCTGCGAACCCGTTTGTGAAAGCACACGAGGCATGGGCGGCGAGCAGGCACCCAGAGCTCTTTTACAGTACAACATGGGAGAAGGAAGCGGAGTGGAAGGGAAGAGAGCAGGAGAGGGGCGCAAGCAGCCAGCGATCCCGACCAACTGCAGGGCGAGCGAAGAATACGACGGCAAGATACACGAAGCATGTTGCACCGCGTGTAAAAAGAGGCTATTGCCTCCAGATACATGTTGCAACCAGCAGCACAAGGGACATGAAGCAGGGAGCCTTGACCAAACCAGGCGGCAGTTTAGATCAGCGCGTGGCCACCACAAGCAGCCGGCAGGACCGTCAGCTGTGCTGACAACTTGGGCTATACTCCGCTTCAGGGGTTACCCGTGATTGAATTCCAGCACACGTACACACAGCAGAGGCGGAAGATTGGGATCATTTGAGTCGAAGATTCTGAAATTTGGGTCCTCACATCTGGGGTTCAATTCTTTTGTCCAAGGTTTTGGTCACGGACCCGAAACTGGCGCAAAGAATTTTCAGTTTGTCATGTCTGCGCGCGCGTAGCATGTATACACAACCTCAACCCACCAGATCGGGACCTGCTGATGGACCAGGACCCAATATGGGCACATATGGGACCAGTATACAGCACGGCATTGCATCGGTGTGTGCACTGGTATACACCACATACACCCAATACCCGATCAACCGTGTAGTGGTGTGGTCCATGTGCCTGGTGCAATCCCGGCACCAACCCGGAAAAACTCAGGGGGGGTCCGATTTCTTATTTTACATAAGCGCCAGTGTGAAAGGAAATGCTCGACGATGCTGCCCGACAAAGAACAGAAGGGATCCCAAGTGCTGTAACTACCGAACCACGTGCTGAACGGACGTGAGGTCATGCGGGTCTACCCCTGCACGACAAATCACACAAACACAACAGGTCAAAAGTCCTGAGTGAGAAAACAACACACGGTGGTGTAAGCGAAGAACAAATCAGATTGCGTTTGTATTGTATTTGCCCCTTACCTCTATATTTCCCCCCTTCCATTCGGAGTCGAAGCAGCTACGTCGAGTATTTTTGCACACGCTCCTCGGCGGTCGCAACCGAAGAAGGCCCCGGAGGACGCGGTGAGCACGGCTCGCCCCAGCGAAATATGCGCGCTGCATAGGAAGCCCCGATGCAAGGGATGTGCGATGACGCCTGCCAGCGGAGACCTGTTGCCGGTATAAACAGCACCATGGTGAAGGAGATGGCCTGAGGCCGCGGGTGCAATTCTGCTCAGCCCACAGAGGAGCGTTGCGGCGCGTGTGAAGCTGACAATGGTGCTGTTCATCCCCAGTTGACAACAGACCCCTATTCGCAACCTGCGGGAGCATCAGCGGTTGCTTGAAACTGAAGGAGGCGCCGTATGAGTGGCCGAACAGGATCAAATAGTTGTAGTGTGGTTTTAGAACTGTTATTATTCGATCCCACACACACACACCTCAGGGAGAATAGCAAAGAAATCAGCGATAGACTGTGAGGGGTCTATAGGTCTGAAATAGAAGAAGGGGGCCCAAGGGGGGGGTGGAGAGTGGAAGGCCGCGCCGCAACGTCGCACTCCTTGGTTCCCCCTCGTGAATGGAAAGCGCGTCGGCTCGGGACCAAGCGCTGGAGCAGCAGACCAACAGCGATGCCAGCTTCGCGCTTGCCGGGGCCGCGATGCCGGAGGACACGCGGGTGGAAGCTGATATATGGGGGGCTCG
This sequence comes from Diplonema papillatum, assembly GCA_030068145.1. NCBI lineage: Eukaryota > Euglenozoa > Diplonemea > Diplonemida > Diplonemidae > Diplonema > Diplonema papillatum. The sequence continues at coordinate 26,128 of JAPJBO010000755.1, forward strand.
CGTGATGCAAGCAGCCCTGCTCATCGTGGGGGCCGCCGTCGGCGGGTTCTCGAGGAAGGACGGCCTGACCGCAACGGACGCCCTCAACGCCTTCCGCGTCACCTTCGCCTCGCTGTCCCTGCGGGCCCTGGTCGGCATCGTCGCGAACGAAGACTGGGTGCTCCGCCGCCACACGTATCCACTCGCAGCGTTTCAAACGGGGGCGACGTCCCTCTTCCCCCAGCAGGGCCACGTGTTCGCGGGGGCCGTCGCTGGCTGGGCATTAGGCGGCATTTTGCTGCCGAAAATCCTCGTCCCTACCATCGTCAAGTTCCCGCTGACCAACAAGGCCGTAGACCTGCTCAACGTCCGACAAGCCGAGCATTCGCAACTCAACAGCTACGTGCGGGCGTGGAGTGAACGATCGCCGATCCCCATCGACACGACCGGAGACGGCGTGACGGATAGCGTCGTCGTCGATTCCAATGGGGACGGAAGGTTCGACAGCGTGCTCCCTATTCCGAAGGCGAAGCCCAGCACCAGCGGGTGGCTTGGGTCTGACGTTGATGACAGCTTCAACGGCGCGGGAGGAGCCTCCGACGCCGCCCGCGGGCACTTTCCCCCAGGTTCCGAGCAGGGTTTCTCCGAAAGCTGCCAGGAGAACCCGCTGAACCTCAGCGTCGGGCGGCTCAACGCCTCCCGCAGCCGGCGCATCGCCTCCCGCACCACTTCGATGACCGGATCCTTCACCGGCGGCAACAGCACCCCGCCGACCTATCCCTTCGCGGCGCGGCCCGCGCCGGGCTGGGCGGGGCCTTCGGCAGCTCGGCCGCCGTCGATCACGCTGGAAGGCCGCACGCCTGGGGGGGGGAATTTGAGCGGGGCTGGCGCCGTGCTGGCCTCCGGAAGCGCGGTGATTCCTAATGGGCACGCTTTCAGAGATCCTGCCGCCGCCCCGAGGGAGATTCCGGTGGAGGAGCTACGCGTCGTCGAGCCCATCGGCGCCGGACACGCTTCCATGGTGTACGTTGGGCTGTGGAGGGGCGTTCGGGTTGCCATCAAAGTCATCGAGCAACCCATCTGTAGCCGGTGCCTCGACGCCCACAGACTCTCAGGGCTTCCTTCGTCCCCGCTCGCCTCCCCGCAGCCGTGCGCCTCGTGCGGATGTACCCGTGGCGACGAAGCGATCCACATTTCGTCCCTCTCCGAGGCTCTCCGCCTCCACAAAGTAACGCACCCACACATCGTGCAGTGCTTCGGCTACGCGTTTGCCGACTCTGCCGCGCTCACCTCGCGGAGCGACGCGGGAGAAAACCCCGCGTCGAAGGACCCCCCCGACCCCTCCGCCGCCAGCGACCTGATTTCCGGGAAGCTTCCGTGCCCGCAGCCCCTTGTGAAGCCCGGGAGGAAGCAAGCGGGAGGCCTCACGGACTCTAGCGAGAGCGACAGAAGCCGCAGTTCGGGGGACGCGGGCGCGTTGCAGGTGCTGGTTGTGATGGAGTACTGCAAGGAAGGGTCGCTGGAGGGCGTGCTGAAGGCGGCGGAGGCCGCGGAACGGTGGCTAACGTGCCGGGACCTCCTGCAGATCGCGCACGACGTGTCGCTCGCGATGCTGTCCCTGCACGCGGACGGCTGCATCCACCGAGACGTGGCGGCGCGGAATGTGTTCAAAGAGGACGGAAAGTACAAACTCGGCGACTTCGGCCTCGTCCGGTCCCTCGAAGCCGACACCGACGTGTACCAGTCCTTGAGCGAAGTTCCCATCAGCTGGACTGCGCCGGAGGCAATCCGGACGCGGAGCTTTTCGAAGCCCAGCGACATCTGGTCGTTCGGCGTGTTCCTGTGGGAGGTGCTGACGTACTGCTCGTCGGTGCCTTACGGCACCCCGATGCGCAGCACCCGGAAGCGGATCCTCGGCGGCGAGACGCTCGTCCGGCCCTCCTCTTGCCCGGCGGTCCTGTGGGACGGTCTCATCGCCCCTTGCTTCGTCCAACCGTCCCTGCGCCCCACCTTCGAGGACATCGCCCTGCGCGTCCTCCCGTCGCTGGAAGGCCGCTGCCCAGCAAACCACCGACTCATCCCGTACCAGTACCAAAGCCTCGACGACGACCGACTCTACGGCACTCCCATGTGAGCGCTTCAAAAGCTGCACATCACCCGGAATGCTCAAGCAAATCACTCCAAAGCTTCACGAGGGTCGACTCTACGGCACTCCCATGTGAGCCTCGAAATCGAAGACTTCACATCACCCGGGATTCTCAAAGCAAATTTTCACCAGGGTCTTTGGAAGCAACCAGGGGATTAGCTTCTATATCCACATTTGGACTGTCAGACCAAATTTGGAAAAATCCGGCGGGGAAAAAGAAGAAAAAAAATGGCACTCCGCCATCACCCAGGCCCCCGGCAGAGGTGGCCAACGTGCAATCTGAGGCACTCAGGGCCCAGCATTAGCGTGAAGATACGTCGCGTCGCGCTGTGTTGAGAGTGAGGACGCAAAACACCGTTGGCAGTCCAAATTTGGAAAATGTGCCGGAGACCAAGCTAATGCCCTGAAGCAACTTGAAATTTTTTTTTTTTTGGGATACCGTTCCAGTTTGTTGGTGCGTATGTGCTATCACTTGTATGGTAATTTCCACAGTACGCTGCCAACCGTCACTTTTTGATAGTGACAACCGCGGTTGTTGCCATCAAAAAAAAGCTTGCTCGCCAGATAAGCTGGGCTGCGCCGGAGGCAATCCGGACGCGGAGCTTTTCGAAGCCCAGCGACATCTGGTCGTTCGGCGTGTTCCTGTGGGAGGTGCTGACGTACTGCTCGTCGGTGCCTTACGGCACCCCGATGCGCAGCACCCAGAAGCGGATCCTCGGCGGCGAGACGCTCGTCCGGCCCTCCTCTTGCCCGGCGGTCCTGTGGGACGGTCTCATCGCCCCTTGCTTCGTCCAACCGTCCCTGCGCCCCACCTTCGAGGACATCGCCCTGCGCGTCCTCCCGTCGCTGGAAGGCCGCTGCCCAGCAAACCACCGACTCATCCCGTACCAGTACCAAAGCCTCGACGACGACCGACTCTACGGCACTCCCATGTGAGCGCTTCAAAAGCTGCACATCACCCGGAATGCTCAAGCAAATCACTCCAAAGCTTCACGAGGGTCGACTCTACGGCACTCCCATGTGAGCCTCGAAATCGAAGACTTCACATCACCCGGGATTCTCAAAGCAAATTTTCACCAGGGTCTTTGGAAGCAACCAGGGGATTAGCTTCTATATCCACATTTGGACTGTCAGACCAAATTTGGAAAAATCCGGCGGGGAAAAAGAAGAAAAAAAATGGCACTCCGCCATCACCCAGGCCCCCGGCAGAGGTGGCCAACGTGCAATCTGAGGCACTCAGGGCCCAGCATTAGCGTGAAGATACGTCGCGTCGCGCTGTGTTGAGAGTGAGGACGCAAAACACCGTTGGCAGTCCAAATTTGGAAAATGTGCCGGAGACCAAGCTAATGCCCTGAAGCAACTTGAAATTTTTTTTTTTTTGGGATACCGTTCCAGTTTGTTGGTGCGTATGTGCTATCACTTGTATGGTAATTTCCACAGTACGCTGCCAACCGTCACTTTTTGATAGTGACAACCGCGGTTGTTGCCATCAAAAAAAAGCTTGCTCGCCAGATAAGCTGGGCTGCGCCGGAGGCAATCCGGACGCGGAGCTTTTCGAAGCCCAGCGACATCTGGTCGTTCGGCGTGTTCCTGTGGGAGGTGCTGACGTACTGCTCGTCGGTGCCTTACGGCACCCCGATGCGCAGCACCCAGAAGCGGATCCTCGGCGGCGAGACGCTCGTCCGGCCCTCCTCTTGCCCGGCGGTCCTGTGGGACGGTCTCATCGCCCCTTGCTTCGTCCAACCGTCCCTGCGCCCCACCTTCGAGGACATCGCCCTGCGCGTCCTCCCGTCGCTGGAAGGCCGCTGCCCAGCAAACCACCCGTACCAGTACCAAAGCCTCGACGACGACCGACTCTACGGCACTCCCATGTGAGCCTCGAAGGTGCGTCAAAAGCTCGGAATGCTCAAGCAAATCACTCCAAAGCGTCACCAGGGTCGACTCTACGGCACACTCCCATGTGCCTCGAAATCGAAGACTTCACATCACCCGGGATTCTCAAGCAAATTTTCACCAGGGTCTTTGGAAACAACTTGGAAAAAAAAATATTGGGATACCGTTCCAGTGCACTAAAAAAAAAGCTGGCTCGCCAGATCAGCTGGGCTGCGCCGGAGGCAATCCGGACGCGGAGCTTTTCGAAGCCCAGCGACATCTGGTCGTTCGGCGTGTTCCTGTGGGAGGTGCTGACGTACTGCTCGTCGGTGCCTTACGGCACCCCGATGCGCAGCACCCAGAAGCGGATCCTCGGCGGCGAGACGCTCGTCCGGCCCTCCTCTTGCCCGGCGGTCCTGTGGGACGGTCTCATCGCCCCTTGCTTCGTCCAACCGTCCCTGCGCCCCACCTTCGAGGACATCGCCTGCCCAGCAAACCACCGACTCATCCCGTACCAGTACCTAAGCCTCGACGACGACCGACTCTACGGCGAGCCTCCATAGTGCGTCGAAGGCTAAAAACGTTTTTAAAACCCCCGGATTCCCAAGCGAATTTTTTACCAGGGGGCCATTTTGAAAAAAGAAATGGCGGAAAAAAAAAGAAATGCAGCGGATATCGGCAGTCGTAAGCAAAACTAATTCCCGACAAACAACCCAAAGAACGCCGTCGCAGGCAACCGACTCGAGCGGATATCGCCGGGAACCAAAAATTGGGGTTCGCCCCCACCGGGGGTCTGTACACGTTCACTGCGCCACTCCTGTGCACTAAGGGCTGGGGATACACGGCTGCTGCAGTCCGGTGTGTATGATGGACCTTTCTTCGGATGGGCACATGCACCCAAAATTCAGCTTATATGCAGTGTTCCCACCGTGATAGGCCCTTCTTCGGAGGGGCCCACGCACTCCAAGTTCGACTTATGCGCAGTGTTACGCCTTTCTTCGGAGGGGCCCACACACTCCAAGTTCGACTTTCTTCGGAGGGGCCCACGCAGTAAAGGTGTGCGTTAAACAGCGCTTGAACGCGGCGCGCCCTGTATGTTATCCTATTATGGTATACGACGACGGGTTGCAACCGTCACCGCCGATCTGAAGGGGTACCATCGGGCGGTGTTGTCGGATCATAAGATGGCGACGGCAGGAAGAACCCGACCGACAGCGCAGAAGAGGAAGACAGATATAAAAAGACCCGCGCACTCAAAGTTCGACTTATATGCAGTGTTACGCCTTTCTTCGGAGAGGCCCGCGCCCTCAAAGTTCGACTTATATGCAGTGTTACGCCTTTCTCCGGAGGGGCCCACGCACTCCAAGTTCGACTTATATGCAGTGTTCCCGCGGGAAGCTGCACCCGCAAGAGGATTCTGGACGGGGAAACGCTGATGCGGCTTTCCGCGTGTCCAGCTGTCCCTTGACGGTTTGGAGGTCCCGCTGCGGGCGTGGACGTGCGAACAGCTCGTAAACGCTGGGGAACGCAGGGGGCGCAAGACCCCCCAGTCACTCTCAAGGAGGTTCTGCGCATGCGTGTGTGGTCGGACGAGAACGGCCAAAGAAAGGGAGCATTCCATGGGCTCTACTAGCTGTATTTACAGTGTCCGCACATGTCTTTTTGCATGTTTATGCCGTTTCCCGTAGCAACTTGGTCATAGCTTTTCTTTGGCCAAACCTCCGCCCAAGGCTGTGAAGTTCTCCTGCCGCCACTCGTTGCGCAGCATCTCCTCTCAGTGAAAACCATGACTGTGGCTGCCCCAAGAGGTTTCGTTCATGAACCGTGAAGCTACTTCGCGTCACAACCAATTCACTACCGCACTTGACCTTGACGTATCCGCCCCCACGCACCCGGGGCTCAACCAATACCTCCCCCCCTCAACGAATTTCATATGTTTCTTAAACGACGTGAACGTCGCGACGTGGGCGTCAGTTAGACTTTGGCGGACAATGTCCGGCATGATGAGGCGGATTGATCACACCTTAGGGGTCTCGGGCGAGGCGTCGGCCGCAGTATACTACTATAACCTATAGGACAAAGCCATGGTTTGCCATGCCGTCATCTGTCCGTCAAAAAATTATAAAGGTGGGGGGGGGGCGGTTCTCCGCTATGCCGGCAAGTGTCCGCCAAGTCTAACTCGCACTCTTTTTTTCCTTTTGGTACTTCAACCATTGGTGCTGCACACGGCAACCCCATGTCGGCACACCAGACTCACACCGCTGTCCTGTCTGCAGACACTCAGGTTCCGCGCTGATGATGGTCCGCCTTATGTGTCCGTGGCTTAAGGGACCGAAACACGGCGCAGACGGGACCGGTGCGGTGAGCACATACCCATTCCAAGCACGTTCTTGCAATCCCCCCCCCCTACTAACTAAGATTTTTCCCCCCCCACGCATGAGAGGCAGTGTTCTGCCTAAACAATATATTAAATTCCCCCCCAACGAATTTCATATTTTTTAAACGAAGCGAACGTCGCGACGTGGGCGGCACAGAGGCCAGAAGAACTCCCTCTACGGCACTGCAAATGTCCAGAGGCCAGAAACTCTGAACACCGCCGCGAAGAAATCGATGATCTGGCATGTCACGTGGCCGCAGTGTCGGAAACAGTGGCCTCTCGAGAACGAAGAAGGCAAGCAAATGTTTGTTTCTCCAGTTTTATTTGTTTACCAAATATGAAACGTTGGAGGAAATAAGAAGCTCGTCGCCGCAAACCGTGGCGTTTTCACTTGCGTCCTGAATCCAGCTTTATGTAGAAACGATCAGGCTGCGTTCAAGGAAAACAACTCTCTCTTTCCATGACCATCATCATCATTAGTTTTGAATCAGCTGCGGTTGTGCTGGTGACAAGCTCTTATTTTCGTCGAGGCTCGAATGCTCCGACTCAACTATAGGGAAGGGTTAGGGAAGGGTTGGGGAAGGGTTAGGGAAGGGTTAGGGAAGGGTTAGGGAAGGGTTAGGGAAGGGTTGGGGAAGGGTTAGGGAAGGGTTAGGGAAGGGTTAGGGAAGGGTAGATGTTTGGTATCGTGTTTGCCACCGAGCGAGTGTTTCTCGGAAGTTGTCAACCGTCGTCGACGACGAAAAAGTGAAAGGAACAGTGTTAGAATGAAGCAAAAAACCGACTATCTCTCCCCCTCTCTCCTTTTTTAAACCGACGAAGGACGGATGAGTATTGGGAGGCAAAAAAACGCGTTCGGGGACTTCACAAGGTTTCACAACGGAGTGACACATCACCCGAACCGAGCGGCACCCTCTCACTTTTGTGTCTAACAAATGCAATTTGTCAAGAACAAAAACAGATCGATGACAGCGTCCTATCCTCACTCCCGTTAGATGAACAAAACAGGTTTGAAGGAAGTGCGCACAAACAAACGCGCCCTCCATACCCAAGCCCCTACGGTCAACCGGCGACTTTAAAATACCGACCTTCTAATCCACAAATAATGCTAAAAAAGGTTGCGCTCGCACGGAACAGGATTGAAAGGCAGTAAATCAAAGGAACCACTGATGCTCTCTACTTTCGGAATGATCTGCGTTCACGAGCGAAGCCCGAGACGAAGAACAAGCTCACAACATCGCGGCGAGGAAGCAAAGAAGAAAACAGAAGGCCGCTTCCCTCATGGCTTCATTCCTTACTGACAAAAACGCGGAAACAACCCGCACCACATGAAGCACCGCAAGCGTCGCGAAACCCAAGCACTACTCTACGAGAAAATACATAAAAACGCGGACAACAGACCGGTACGGGCTACAAGGCAAACCCTTCTCAACTTGTAGAACGTGGGGGGCTCAAGACTACACTCCACGAAGGAATGTACTTGGTGTTGGTCACAAACAGTCCCGGACATGGCTAGCCATAACCCATAACGAAAGCGTGCACTAAATATACAACCCGTAACCACATAGCCCTTTCTTGCTCTAAGAGAACCCATTCATGAACGGTCACACGGAGACCCTAAAACCCCGGAATTTCAAGCGAACTTTAACTCTAAAAACTTGCACTCCTTTCTATATGTGTCGAACGAGTGCAATCCGTCAAGAATAAAAACCGATCGATGGCAGCGCAGCATCCACCTACACTACTACCAACCTGCTCATCAAAAACACGTCGTCCGCCTCAAGGGCCGGTCTTGTGGCAAGGCGAATGCCACCCTCGTTCCCACGGGTGAACGAAGGCACCAGGGTCCGGGTTCAGTCTCAAGGCAAAGTGAATCTGTGTAGGGGTGTGTGGAGGGTTGCGACCTGCTTCGCCATGCGTGCCCACGATACAGAAACAGGGGGTTTCCACATTGATCGCTGGCGAGATCCTACATATACAGAAACAGGGGATTTCCACATTGATCGCTGGCGAGATCCTATGTATACACTCTCACTCAGGACTTTTGACCTACGTGGTTCGGTAGTTACAGCACTTGGGATCCCTTCTGTTCTTTGTCGGGCAGCATCGTCGAGCATTTCCTTTCATGATCACTGCCAGGGCCCCCCTCCCCTTTTCTCTCACTCCCCCTCCTGAGAATTCATGCTAACATCACGCGTGCATGAATACTGGCTACACGGCGGAGTCCCGCTTTAGAAGCTGCTGAAGCATTTTAGTTAAGTTTCCCCTTCGAGGCCAATTCTTTAGCTTCTGAATGCCTGTACCGACGTCCACCCTGGGCAATATATTTTTTTTTTCGCGACATGCAATGTGTGAGGAAACTGAACCGCCCAAGTAGGACCTTCTGATCATGATCATTTGCCAAATTTGCCACCTGAACCCACGTCCAGGATTTGGGCTCAGGGTAGTGCGGTCAACGAAAACTCTAGTTTCCTTTTCTACTTTCTCCTACTCTCGCGGTGTACGGTTTTTGCATTAGCAGGAAATACTTGAGGAGACTGCCAGCTGCGAAATATCAAAGGATGCTGATGACACCCCACTATCGCAATAATATTTCAAATCTCAAAGGAGGTAAATGTGCTGCAGCCCGCACGAAACGCAGGTAAATCTGGGTTTAGTGGCGGGCGTAAGCGTTTCAACGAAAAGGACCCACTTCGCAGTCGCATTGTTTTCTCCCCCGTGTCCAGCCTCCGTCGAAATGAGCGCAAGGCAGTCTCTCGAGTACTTCGAAAACAAGCACGTATACGACGCAATCAAGCCAACTCGTGGCTCCCAACCTTCGTGCGTCGCTGAACTGCCACCCTTTTTTAGTACTAGGCAGCGTGTTTTGGGGGTTGATCAGAATTCCTTACCTGAATATACACAGGGTACATACAAGTGGGAAAACGATGAACCGGAGCACGCACAAACAAAATGGAGGAGGGCCTACCGTAAGTAAGGTATGTGGACAATGGCCGAAACCACCATTGACCAACGACCAAGGTACCCACCGATCCTCTTACCTCGTGTAACCACCACTCTTACGACACTCAGAGCACAAAGAATATCTTCCCTTAACGACGAAGGTCACCCGGAGACTATAAAACCCCGGAGTTTCAAGCGAACTTTCACTCTAAAATAATCTTGAAAATGGCTGAACTGCTCAAGTCGAAAGACGACTGCGTCCCGGATGGTGTTAACTGGGACGAGGTCAGGCTGAGTGCCTTCCCGAAGAACGTGGCTACGGCGGCGAGGTATGGAGACTGCGTGTTCGCGGACTGCTCCGCGGTGCGTGGGCCGGACAGCACGGCTTGTGCTCGATGCGGGGGTCCAGAAAACGAGCGCCTGTCTTTTCCACAAACATGATGTGGGCGGCGTCGAAGCTTCACCAGCTTCGGCTGACACCATTTGCGCACCTACAGTACACTGCAACCATGGCCCAGAAGCCGTACGACGTTTCACTCTAAAATAATCTTGAAAATGGCTGAACTGCTCAAGTCTGCGTCCCGGATGGTAACTGGGACGAGGTCAGGCTGAGTGCCTTCCCGAAGAACGTGGCTACGGCGGCGAGGTATGGAGACTGCGTGTTCGCGGACTGCTCCGCGGTGCGTGGGCCGGACAGCACGGCTTGTGCTCGATGCGGGGGTCCACAAAACGAGCGCCTTGGTCTGAGCAGCTCTTCTCCGGTAATGCGTGCCGCCTATGAGGACGACAGGAATGTTTTTGCAACGATTCAGAAGCAGCTTTCACCCCTTCACATCTGCCAAGGTTGCACAAACTGGACCTTACGTCTACCTGAGGGGCTTCTTTTGAAAATGCAACGCACGGAGCTGGTTAATCTTGCGACAGGGCTGCAACTTTTCCACAAACATGATGTGGGCGGCGTCGAAGCTTCACCAGCTTCGGCTGACACCATTTGCGCACCTACAGTACACTGTAACCATGGCCCAGAAGCCGTACGAAAACCTAGACACAAACATAGCTCAAAGCATCTTCAGAATAACACGAGAAAGCTTCCAGGCAAAATCCCCGTTTTCACATTTCTTCGTCTTCTTGTTGCGTTAGTGACAGAGTGAGCCAATGCCTCTCATCTCACCTTTAAAACACGGCTGTGCCACGCATGCTCTTGACAGACACTAGCGTCCGGCATTGTGCGTGCGTGTTGCAGGCGTCGGGTGGTATTGACAAGGGGCTCTTCTTGTTGCGTTAGTGGGGAGCTATTCGACAGAGTGAGCCAATGCCTCTCATCTCACCGAAATATTTTGAACTTGCGTCGTGATGAGGTTCGATGATTGTAACTAGTTTCCTTTGAATGAGGAATGCCTAGTAGGCGCAAGTCATCAACTTGCGCTAATTACGTCCCTGCCATTTGTACACACCGCCCGTCGTTGCTAAGCAGTGTTTCTCAGCTAGAGGACGGTGGGTACAGGCCGACAGCTTCTTTGCAAGACCGTACAGCCCACCTCGAAGACCGGCTAGGGGAGAAACAAGCATATGACTACTGGCAGGATCAACCAGGCTTCTTGTCACTCAAACCAGACTGGACCGAGGAAAATCTGACGAATCAAAGATTCCCCGATACCAGAGATTGTATCGTGTCAAGCCTAGATTGATGCATGATCATTCTATTCATTCTTCAGCTTCCAAAGGGGCAGTCCTCGATCGTATCTCTACGACCGATAGCTTTCCTCGATTGCCTTTTTTGTTTTTCACCATCGTGTCTTCCCGACCACCTTGACCATTTGAACGAGCGCATACGAGTATGCTAACTCGGATCTGGAACGAGTCCATGGGAGAGGAACGGTCTTGACTTTTGCAGTTTCATTGGCACATATGACCGATTCATTTGCATTCTCTTCCTGAGCAGCACGCCGTCTCACGTACTCTGCCCAGACGGCTTCTTACCTCGGGTTTCGCCGGTTCAGCCGTTGCCGGGACATCATGGTAGAAATCATGCGGCTAAGCCCACCGGATTGCACTGTGTACGCAGGCTCCGATCTCCGCCTCCGCGGCGCCGCGACCGGCAAGCGGTTGTTGAAGGTGAACCTGATCGAGCTGCCCGTGTGAAGGAACACTGGCTGGCCTGACTACTACTGGCTGGCTAGGCTCAAAAAGTTCGAAAGCCCAAGCTTCTGTTTACCATACCCCTCTTATTAGCCTCTCAATGTTTACTACTAAGGAGTACCTGCGGCTGGTGAATACGCCCGGGAAGTTGACCGTGGTCGGGAGCCACATCCTCGTGGGGTACATCGACCAGACGGCGGAAGACTATCAAGGTCGCGGACAGCTGCACATCATGGTAGAAATCATGCGGCTAAGCCCACCGGATTGCACTGTGTACGCAGGCTCCGATCTCCGCCTCCGCGGCGCCGCGACCAGGCAAGCGGTTTTTGAAGGTGAACCTGATCGAGCTGCCCGTGTAAAGGAACACTGGCTGGCCTGACTACTACTGGCTGGCTAGGCTCAAAAAGTTCGAAACCCCAAGCTTCTGTTTACCATACCCCTCCCTCTTATTAGCCTCCTACTTGCTGATGCGACCGGGTACGAGCAAAGGGCTGGTGCGCGCGCAGTCGTCTTGTCAACGCTGTTTTGACGGGGAAACGGCTTGTGCACCGCCCAAGTAGGACCTTCTGCTCATGATCCTTTTTTGCCAATTTGCCACCTGAAACCACGTCCAGGATTTGGGCTCAGGGCATTGCGGTCAACGAAAAAACTCTAGTTTCCCTTTTTTCTCCTTTTCTCCCACTCTTTTGCGGTGTACGGTTTTGTGTTCTGTCTCTCTCTCTTTCGCTCTCTTCAGACTTTGGTGAAGTCAACCTACCGTAAACGGAAATACCGTATTTGGATTAACGTTGAACCGGGTAAAACCTGGGACACCCGAAAACAGCTGGGTGTCCCAGGTTTTACCCGGTTTGACATTTCTTATGGTAACAACTTAAACAAGCTTGCTTGTCTATATCAGTCAAAAAAGTGTCGGATGGCAGCGTGCTGTGTTAAATCACTCAAACAGGGTTTACACGTACGCACAAACAAACAAGATTGCGACTTTGCATACTTCGCAGAATACCACGACCCTGGTGCTTGCCCGCGCCTTGTGGTGTGGGGCCTGAATACACACAGGGTAAATACAAGTGGGAAAACGATCAACCGGCACGCACAAACAAGTTCCCGTGTACTCTGTATTAGGGTAGGCGGTTTTTTTTCTTTGGCCCATGTCCGCGCGCGCGTAAATTTTTGGGAACCCCCGGAAAAAAAACACTTTTGCCAAAAAAAAAAACTTTTGGGATCTGTGCATTGGAACCGGTCGTGAGAGCGACTGCAGGCGTAGTCACGAGCGTGTCCGGCTCGCGAAAAGTCGAAAACCTGTTCATCACACCGATACTTCACGGCGATGCAAATCGCGTAGACTTTGTTTACCTCAGTGTGTATTGACTTTGAAGCTGACTATGCCCGGTGCTGGGTTGGTGCGCTGGGCAAGCAATATCGTGCTACTTTGACGTTGGTGTCAATCTAAACAGCAAGATTTGCGTAGCTTTAGCCAGCTCCTGCTGGACGCAGTCGAAGCACGCGGGATACAAGCACAGCCTCAGCCTCGAAAGTGTGCGCGGTTTTACCGGCAAGGCATGTCGGGAGGTTTTGCCACTGTGGTGCGATTATCACACAGAACCAGTCCGGGGCAGTGCACGCGTCTATGCCTTCCGACGCCTCAAGCAGCTACTACTGAGGAGGCATGAAAAGGACGCGGGGCAAGCGATGCGTTCACGGTGCTTGCGACTTAGTGCACTTGACCGGCGGCAATGCCTTGTGCCGCGGTATATTTGCGAAGAAAACGGCACTCGTCGCCTGACAGTCTAGACCGCACATCCCTGAGCATAACTGCCTTCGTTGCACACGGCGTCTAACCAATTGCCGTGTGCTAGAAGCACCTGCCCTCCGTGCGGATGTCGAGACATCAATGGTCTCTTTCGATGTGGGTGAGGTACATCTTGTGAGTCCGGCGCCGTTTGCTACGCATCAGAAGGTGGCCACTGGCTAAAGCTTGCTGACAGGAGGGTCGGCAGAGTACCGACAAACTCCGTTTACACCAAGCAGGGCATCTTTGTGTACTCGGGTAATATTGACAAAGCCACTACACCCGAAGTGACGGTGTCGACGTCCGCCTTTGGGGGTTTCAACAGCAGACCGCCGCAGAAGCCGCGAGAGCAACCATCCTTGCACAAGGTGGAGGAAAGCAGAAGTTGAAGTTCACCATACTATCTGCGGGTAGCTGGCGCTTATTCTCGCCGATGGAAATGCCACCGACCAGCCGTCAGTAGGCTCTCGCACGGTGGTTCGGTAGGACCGTGACATCGCAATGGGGCATGTCAGAAGAGAGATAAGAGATTGACGGACACCCGCGCAATCGACAGTAGCGAACCGCGATCTCGAGTTCAAACCCGAGTGTTTTTTCTCCTGTGGCATCGTCTATCATCTGCAGCCTCCGACTATGGAAGGTTTTGTCGAAACGCACCCCGCGCGGCGTTCAGGACTGTTGAACTCTAGACTGCCACCGCAACCCCCCGGATACATCAAGTTCATCTTCACACTCACCTTTGAGCTCATCGTCCAGAAATTCTACCAACAACGGGCACAAAAGTGCCAACAGCGGACTGGCCAGTAGTATAGCCAGCACATATGGTGTGACATCCAGTAGCAGAAAGTCTTAAGTCTTGTGGCAAAAGTTTTTTTTTTCTGAAAAGTTTTTTTTTTGCGCGCGCGCGCGTAAATTTCTGTGGGCCGACGGACATGGGCCAAAAAAAAAAAACCGCCTACCCTTAGCGAAATTTCGCGGCTGGCCACTGAACAGCACTCGCTTCACCTTCGTAGTTTGGAAGTCGTGCATGAGCCCGCTTTGTCAAGGGACATCTTTTTACCTGAAGCCCCTCGGAACCCCGCCTAGCTGGAAACGTGCCTGGGCGGAAATACGTTGGACCAGACAAGATGGTCCAACTGTAGAGAAATGTCCGGGGTGGGGGTACCCCCACGGCCTGCCCCAGAAAAGTGGGATAGCTCGCTAGAGAGCTATATTGAGAATTTCAATTTACCAACCTCTAGACTCGGAAAATTACTTATCGGTAGCAGTTTCCGATAAATAATTCCCCGACTTAAGTGTGTCCGATATGGGTTTTTCCGAAAAAAGAAACATTTCCTGATTTAGGCTTCCTCCGGCATTTCGGAGGTAAGCGGGAGCACTGTAGGTATGCGGTAAAAAAAACGGACCCAAACTCACTTTTAATGGTTTCAATGAAAACTCATACAGCTCAAATTAGTCACTTTCCCTGTGGGGAACTATTTTGATCGTCGCGCGGTCCAACTGGTCCGGTCCAACATATTTCGGGTCGAACTTTTTTCTGCTTACGGTATATACAACCCTGGCCCGTGACGACACACAAAAGCCATAACCCGGAACGAAAGCATGCACCACACCGTAACCACATAGCCCTTTTTTGCTCTAAGAGAACCTACCCAAACCCAAGCACCCTCTAAACGCGTTAGGGGACTTCACAAGGTTTCACAACGGAGTGACACAACACCCGAAACGAGTCGCACTCTTTTACTTTTCTCAACCCCCCGCCATACCCAAGCCTCTACGGTCAACCGGAGACTTTAAAATACCGACCTTCTAATCCACAAATAACGCTAGAACCCATTTATCAACGGTCACGGAGACCCAAACCCCCGGAATTTCGAACGAACAGAAATGTAGAAGAATAAAACGCTTCTTGTTGGTTATATCCTTCGCCGTCCCGATCTTCCGAGCATTCAGGTCAAAAACAGGGGGGGGGGGGGGGGGGGGCAGCGCTCTTGTTAAGGATCAGCCACTTTGGCCGGATGGCCGGATAAACCAGACCCCCCCCCTCTACAGTGCAGTTGCCTTGGAGGCTGGGTGGTCAAATTCTCTAAGGTGAAATGGTCAAAATTCCCTGCCAAAAGTGGGCCCACAAAAATTTTCCAAAGTGTGGTATTTGGGGTATTTGGGGCAAAAAAAAATTTTTTTTTTTCTGACCGCCCACCGTGGTGACCACCTTAGAGTGTGACAGGTAGCGTCTCCCCCCTCCACAGTGAAAATAGCCTGAGGGGGGGGGGGTCAGCCGGCTGATGGATGGATGGATGGTTCTTAACAAGATGCCTGGGGGGGGCGGGGGGGGGGAATCTGGCGAGTCCCGTGTAATAAACACGGCACCGCGCTGAGCATGTACCACTCCGCGCACCTTCTTGCACACCCCCCCCCTTCATCTCCTTTCAACGAAAGCACGGCTACGGCAAGTGCCAGACTTGCCACTGTCACACGGCGGTGCCCTCAGAAGAGGGTTGTGCCCGAGCCATCCCCGAAAAAGCGGGTGTGCTAACAACCCGCGTGTGAGTGAAACGCCCGAAAAAGCGGGCGTAGCACCCTCTTTTCGATTCCAGCTTTGGCCCCAGCTTCTGAGATCGGACTTCACCATGCGTGTGACGAGATGCGTGCGCTTGATACGAGTATCAGCCAGATGGGAATCCGTGATATGCATCACGTGTCAAAGCATCACTGTCCTGACGTGTGCTATAGGACGTTCTTTCCTCCGCTGTTGCTTGCGTTCTGGCGATTAGTCGGCATCCGTGCGTCTTTATGTTCCTTTTTTCGTTTCTGGCGCCGAAGACGACGGCTGTTGGTTCTGCCTCCTTCCTCCATTCTATTCTGCTGAACTGTCGGGTAGCGGACACCGACGTGGTAGACTCAAAACGCGACCGACTCGTAGACCTGGCTGTGACGAGCTACGCACAGCCGCCTGACAAACCAGACGCACCCTGTTCTGACTGCAGACAGTCTAGTTCCGCGCTGACGATGGTCGCCTTCTGTGTCCTGGCTTCGAAGGACAGAAACCTCGTTGCAGATAGGATAAGTGCGTTGTTAAAGCACACCATCCATTCCAAGCACGCTCTCCCCTTACCCTTACTCGCCGAGCTTCACGAGAGACTCTAAAAATTACTTGTCCTTCGAACCTCGAAATTCCCATTCGAAAAAAAGGCATTCGACGAAGGTCGCACCCGGAGGCTCTAAAATCCTCGGGTTCTTGAGCGAACTTTAGCTCTAAAAGAAAGGGGGGGTGGGGGGAGGGAGGGGAGCATTAAGAAACGCATACCCCACGATCGAAACCGGGGAAGGAAGGCAGGCTGCGGGATGGAGGAAAAGGGCGGGGCGGGGGCGGACGCAGACGCAGACGCAGGCGTGGACGCGGACGCGTTTCTGCAGGCCGTGAGCGATGGGGAGCACGAGGAGGTGGAGGCCATGCTGCGGGTGAGGCCCCTGGAGCTGGTCAACTGGCGGGTGCCGGTAAGCGGGTACTCGCCCCTGCACCTCGCGGCCCCTGCGGGTGTGCCAGCTACTGGTTGACAAACCAGACTCACCCTGTTCTGACTGCAGACAGTCTAGTTCCGCGCTGACGATGGTCGCCTTATGTGTCCTGGCTTCGAAGGACCGAAACCTCGTTGCAGATAGGATCAGTGCGTTGTTACAGCACACCATCCATTCCAAGCACGCTTACTCGCCGAGCTTCACGAGAGACTCTAAAAGTTACTTGTCCTTCGAACCTCGAAATTCCCATTCGTTCTACAAGGCAACCCCTGCTCAACTTGTAGAACGTGGGGGGCCCAAGACTACACTCCACGAAGGAAAGTACTTGGTGTCGGTCACAAACAGTCCCGGACATGGCTAGCCATAACCCATAACGAAAGCGTGCACTAAATATACAACCCGTAACCACATAGCCCTTTCTTGCTCTAAGAGAACCCATTCATGAACGGTCACACGGAGACCCTAAAACCCCGGAATTTCAAGCGAACTTTAACTCTAAAAAAAAAGGCATTCGACGAAGGTCGCACCCGGAGGCTCTAAAATCCTCGGGTTCTTGAGCGAACTTTAACTCTAAATGAAAGGGGAGCATTAGGAAACGCATACCCCACGATCGAAACCGGGGAAGGAAGGCAGGCTGCGGGATGGAGGAAAAGGGCGGGGCGGGGGCGGACGCAGACGCAGACGCAGACGTGAACGCGGACGCGTTTCTGCAGGCCGTGAGCGATGGGGAGCACGAGGAGGTGGAGGCCATGCTGCGGGTGAGGCCCCTGGAGCTGGTCAACTGGCGGGTGCCGGTAAGCGGGTACTCGCCCCTGCACCTCGCGGCCCGGTTCGGGGCACCTGCGGGTGTGCCAGCTACTGGTTGACAAACCAGACTCACCCTGTTCTGACTGCAGACAGTCTAGTTCCGCGCTGACGATGGTCGCCTTATGTGTCCTGGCTTCGAAGGACCGAAACCTCGTTGCAGATAGGATCAGTGCGTCAGTGCGTTGTTAAAGCACACCATCCATTCCAAGCACGCTTACTCGCCGAGCTTCACGAGAGACTCTAAAAGTTACTTGTCCTTCGAACCTCGAAATTCCCATTCGAAAAAAAAGGCATTCGACGAAGGTCGCACCCGGAGGCTCTAAAATCCTCGGGTTCTTGAGCGAACTTTAACTCTAAATGAAAGGGGAGCATTAGGAAACGCATACCCCACGATCGAAACCGGGGAAGGAAGGCAGGCTGCGGGATGGAGGAAAAGGGCGGGGCGGGGGCGGACGCAGACGCAGACGCAGACGTGAACGCGGACGCGTTTCTGCAGGCCGTGAGCGATGGGGAGCACGAGGAAGTGGAGGCCATGCTGCGGGTGAGGCCCCTGGAGCTGGTCAACTGGCGGGTGCCGGTAAGCGGGTACTCGCCCCTGCACCTCGCGGCCCGGTTCGGGCACCTGCGGGTGTGCCAGCTGCTGGTTGACAACGGGGGCGGTGTCGACGTGGTCGACTCGAAGCGGGACAGACCCGTAGACCTGGCTGTGACCCACCGGAAGTCTCTCGTCGTCCACTACCTGCTACGCACCTCCACAATCCCCCGTACCCTCGCCGAAGTGCCCAGAGAAGTCCTGGCCCTCATCCTCGGGTTCTGCGAGTCGTTTCACGCCACCATGTCGCTGGCGATCACGTGCCAGCGGCACTACGAAGCCGCGATGCCCATCATAGCCGCAAGGCGCCCCGAAAGACCGAGCCTTTGCATTAACGGCAAGCAATGTTTCTTTGTCGACGACGACGACGACTGGTGACCACGTGCAGAAGGGTTTGCCTGCGCCGGGGCCAACCCCCTGCTGATGGGGATAGTTTTTGGGATGCAGAGTATCTGCAGCGATGGCCTCCACTGGATGCCTACCTCTTCGATCGCACCGTGTCGTGCTTTGGGCTAGAATGCAAGATAATCTGTAGTAGTCTACATCGCCGGCGTCGCGGGTGTCTCTTCGCACGTCATGTGTCATGCTTTCGCCTCTTCCGCTCGTCTTGATCGTCGCGTTCAGGCGCGCGTTTGGTGCTTCGGCTGCTCGTCCAGGTTCATCGGTTGCGTGTCGGTAGAGAGTAGAATGCAGACAATTTGTGTAGCGATGGCCTGCATTCGTCACTACGTGACTACCTCTTCGATCGCACCGTGTCGAATCATCGTCTTCGCGCGGTCGCTTTGCGTCCCTTCCCTTCCTCGCCGGTGTTCATGCTCCTGCGAACCCTGCTTGTCGACCTGTAAGAGTGCCAACGCTACTCTTTCAATAACGTACATATAAAAGGTGTCACGGGATAAGCCGGCAGCCGCTGCTTAGCCCTAGCCTATGACAAATGCAAGCTTACCCCTGTGGTACCTGCATTTCAAGTTCACACTGCTTAACAGTGCATGCTAATCCATGTGGTTCATGTACTTAAAAGAACTCAATGCTTAGCGGCTTCTCACTTTTATCTTTAGCCATACTTCAACTCGCTTTCAAGGGTGGCGCTGCGGTTCAAATCCAGAAGATATGCTCGTTCTCGGAGCCAGGATTTTTTACACAAGCACCAGCTTGGAAGGAAATGCTCAACAAAAGTTGCCAGACAAAGAACCGAAGAGATCCCAAGTGCTGTAACTACAAAACAGCACACGGTGGTGTAAGCGAGGAATAAAGCGAAAAGAGCATTTGGTCGGGTGAATGATCTTTGCACCCGTCACACGCGCAGAGACGTCGCCGACTCGAAGCGTGACATTCTTGAGTCCTGTTGGTCCGGGCCAAACCTTGCGGTTCGAATCCAGAAGATATGCTCGTTCTCGGGCCCAGGATTTTTCACATAAGCGCCAGCTTGAAAGGAAATGCTCGACGATGCTGCCCGCACAAAGAACAGAAGGGATCCCAAGTGCTGTAACTACCGAACCACGTGCTGAACGGACGTGAGGTCATGCGCGTCTACCCCTGCACGACAAATCACACAAACACAACAGGTCAAAATCCTGAGTGAGAAAACGAACACACAGTGCTGTAAGCGAAGAACAAATCCGATTGCGTGTTTGTATTGTATTTGGCCCCTCTACCTCTATATATTTCCTCCTTCCATTCGGAGTCAAAGCAGCTACGTCGAGTATTTCGAACGGTGCTCGAACGGGTGAATGGTCTTTGCACCCGCCTCACTCTCATTCAAACCGAGTCGTATGAGACCCACCCTGGATCATGAGATGTTCTGTCTGTACGTGTCCGTGGCTTGAAGGACCGAAACCACGGTGCAGATGGGACCCGTGCGGCATTGAGCACACAACCGGTCCAGCCTCAGAAGCTGGAGGTGCCACACCCGAAAAGCGGGTGTGCTACAATCAAAACGCGTGTAAATCCACACCCGAAAAACGGGTTTGCAATCCCCCCTCCCCCCGCACATCCGCAGTCACAATCAGGGCGAGTGCCCTGAGTTTTTAACTGATTGCTGAGCCACGGTTATAGGGGCCTTCTCACTCGGGTTCCGCGCTGGTGATGGTCCGCCTTATGTGTCCGTGGCTTAAGGACCGATACACGGCGCAGACGGGACCAGGCGGCATTGAGCTACCCATTGCAAGCACGCGCTTGCAATCCCCCCTCCCAAGAGAGTAAACGAGTGAAAGAGTACGTACAGTAGCAAGTAGAGAAGAGTACGAGTGTAGAAGAACGGAGGTAACACAGACTACCAGACCAGCAGAGGCCACCGCAAAAAGATTTCTTACCTTTTCCTTATCCCTCAAAACCAGCACCAATAACAACCTCCCCCCGCACGTCCCATCTTCACGCACCGCGGCTCTTTGGCCGCACGAACGTATCTCCTATACTTTCCTCACCACTAGTGGGAGGATCCTCGATGCTTCTCAAAACACTCTTTGGTCTGAACAGACCGCTGCGACAAAATGCCAGTTTTTGACCGCCTCTGGCACAAAAAAGCCCCCAGAAGCTTTGTGCGCCTGCGGCCGCAGGTATTCTTGACTCTGTATTGCTTCCATAACGGGACATCACATCATGTGCGCATTTTGTTCGTAGTGTCCAGTCTGGCTGGCAACACAGAGGATTCGCATCCAAGTTGTGCTGTATTCGCGTGTGAACCGCTTTACCCGATCCGGAGTGGCACCTCCAACTTCACCCGCCGCTGTGCTCGCTAAACTTAAGCATATCACTCAGCGCAGGAAAAGAAAGCAACCGCGATGCTCCTAGTAACGGCGAGTGAACAGGGCAGAGCCCAAGCCTGAACCGGTGTGTTCTACGGATATCCGGAATGTGGCGCAAGCTGCTTGGGGACACACCTGGCGTCGAGGTAAGTCTCCTGGAATGGGGTATCCACAGAGTCCCGTATTTCCTCGACGAGCCATGTTGGTTGACTCCTTGCTAGCACGATTTGGGAATGCTGAGCTAATGGGCAGTGCACTATCTAGATAGTAGGAGATGCCACCGCAGTGTGTCAGCCCGAAGGTGCTAGCACCAGATATCGATAAACAGGATCTCATGCCGCCCGTGCACTCCTGGCAGTCATCAGCACACCTTACAAAATATTGATGTGAATCCCTTGCCACGACGGTGGGCACTTTGCACAAAACGACTACGCCCTCAACGGGTCGCACAACGATCGCGCCCTCCCCAACCCGGACTTCCTTTTTACCCCTGCAAACCCGTGAATAGGTGCTACGGGAGTATCTGGCAACCGCTGCTTAACAGTGCTCACAGTGCTTAACAGTGCTTAACAGTGCTTAACAGTGCTTAACAGTGCTTAACAGTGCTTAACAGCGCATGCTAATCCATGTGGTTCATGTACTTAAAAGAACTCAATGCTTAACGGCTTATCACGTGGGCGGCCCTGAGATTACCCCCCTCAGGCAGTGCTCACGTGGGCGGTGTCTTCGGACAGCACCTCGTGATGTTCGCATCACAAAACAAAGACAGTGAAATGGTCGTCACCTGGTCGGGGTTTCGCTCGCGACCGTTTCCTGAACAATCCTTCACTAAATCCGCGGTTAAATAAAATAACCTGGCCTCAGTGGTGCAAGCACCACGCGCGCCAAGAAACATTTTCCTCCCGGGTACGAGGCCAAACTTTATCCGTACTCCGCCGGCTCTTCCCGGCTACTCGCGTCCTGCGCATCTCGGCGTGGTCTTGCTCTTGGTCTCTGTTTTTATGCAGCTCGTTTGTTCCCACTCCTATGGTTACGGGCGGCGGCTATCCACTTGACACCATCATGCCGAAGGGTGCTGGAGTATCAAGGGTTTGCTGGCCTTTACGGGATGGGCGGCCATCTTGGCCACCATCCCGTAGATACGCTGTACCCCCACTACGTGCGCATCCCCCACACGCCGGACACTCGTCAGACGTCAGGCGCGACACTCAGGGTCGACAATGCATTGTCGGTTGGAGGCGGGGTCTAAAGCCCCATTTTCCTGTTCCTGTGTGTGTTCGGTGGTTGAGAAAAGAAGGAAGGGGTTCGGTGCCGGACTTCAGCAGGCAAGCACAGAGTAAAAAAAGTGCGGGCTCGGCCATTTTGTCGGCGCAAACGGGAAAGTGAAGATTCCGATTCCTTTTCGGATCATGAACTATTCGGTACCTTCCAAGAACAATTGCAACCGACAAAGGGTTGCACCACGACGAAAGCGCGGCATAAAGTGACAAACACGGCTGCGGGGACCCTGCGTATAAGTCGATCTTTGAGTGCGTGAGCCCCTCCGAAGAAAGGTCCATCACACTAGTTTCAAGCTACTTAGCCCGGGTCTCTGGGTCGCGTCCCCCTCCTTCTCTTGGTCGCCTGGTCTTGCGTCTTGTTGATCCGTCCGGGCTGGGGGCTTCGCGGTTCCCCTTCGTCTTGCATCACCTCGTCTCCACTCCCTGCCGCACGGGGACCCTGCGACGGCGGAGGCTGCACGTATGTCCGGCACTTCCTTTTAGCAATCTGGTTACTATCGAAGTATCGAAGTATCGCCTCCCCTCGTAGTATACACAGGGGAAGTAAGCGCAACTCAGTTACCATCCACCTCTCTTTGTACGCCACGACGATTATTCCCACGGTATTGGACCATGTTCTGGAGTCACGTAGCGAAAAAAAGCTGGCATAGTGTGGTCCTCATTTGCTTGCAAATGACTCCCCACTAACGCAACAAGAACGCATTACCCGTCGGGATGGGAGCGCAAGCAAGCTCGATGGAAGCACGAAGTCAAGCAGGAGAGACGAACTGCGTAGACTGAGCGCCAAGACGTGCACCAAGGGCAGACCAGGACGTTGGGACCGGGCGAAGTCGAAGAAGGAGTCCAAAAGTTGAGCAAGCACACCAACGCGGAAACGCAACCCGAAGGCAGCCAAGCAGACCTCCCAGGGCAGGGGAGAACCTGCGGCAGCGAAGTAACGAAGCTCATCCGAGTGTCCGATGAAACCCTTTGTCAATACCACCCAACGACTGCGACGCGCGTGCGAAATGTCGGACGCTAGCGTCTGTCAAGAGCATGCGTGTGAGATGAGAGGCATCGGCTCACTCTGTCAAAGGACCATACCACTATGGCAGCAAGAAGACGAACAAAACGAGCAATAATGTGATTTCATTATTGCCCAGCCAAGCTCTCCCTTTCCCCCCGCCAGCTATCTTCACTTTGTGGCCCGCACCCAGTAGAGTTGCCGTGCCATTGAAGCTGCCCCGCGTATCCTTTATGTTTCTTGAAAGTATGCCAATACTGCAGGGAATAGTTGACTAGACCTCTTGAGTTTGTGCTGACCACGAATAGGGGAGTCGGGGGAACCTACAAAGTCAAAAGCAGGACCGACCCCCCCGTTCGTGAGAAAAAGCGAAGAATATAGTCTCCTCCTGCAGACGTGTTTTCCTCGACCACGTGTGGCCCTATTTACCGGGGGGGTATTTGGGCAAAATCGAAGATCCTTTCACGCCTTTTTTTATACACAATACACAAGCGCCAGCTTGGAAGGAAATGCTCGACAATAGCTGCCAGACAAAGAACCAAAGGGATCCCAAGTGCTGTAACTACCGAACCACGTGTTGAACGGACGTGCAGTCATGCGGGTCTACCCCAACACGACAAATCACACAAACACAACAGGTCAAAAGTCCTGAGTGAGAAAACAACACCGGTAGGAAAAGTCCCTTCCCCGTGCTCTGCCTACATTTCCCCGCCGCACCAAGCCACTGGGACACCACACAGACATATAGACATCATGAGTTACTTCCACACGTCTTGTTGATAACACGTGACCTAACGTGTGAACATGAAACAGGAGAGCCCGCCGCCACCAGGACACTACGAACACATGGGATTTCCCTGTGTATGCAGAGCCACTGGGACACCGTACAGACATATAGACATCATAAGTTACTTCCACACGTCTTGTTGATAACACGTTACTTAACATGTGAACATGAAACAGGAGAGAGGAAGGGGGCATGTATTCTGCAACGCGTGACAGCCCGTCGCCTCGGAGATGGACGGATGCCGAAAGCGGGTCGCGGGAGAGCAGCATTGTGATCCCGCTGCTCCCGCGGGAGGCTGAGCAGTTTCGCTGGCAGGACATGCGCGACGAGCTGAACACGCTGCGGCGGGAGCACGCGCAGATCGTCGAGACCGTCGCGGCCCTGCACGCCTCCACCACCCCACCGCCGCCGCCTCCGGAGAAGGAAGGCAGGTCCCCGCCCCGGCCCCGCCGCCAGGACACGTTCGCCCAAGACTTCGTCGACTCCCTGCGGTCGGCTACCCGCAGCCTCCCCGCAGCCAGCGGCCGGCGGCAGTCCTCTTGCCCCGCTGCATCCCTCGGCGAAGCCGCAGCGCAGGGTGTCCTCCAGCTCATCTCGTCCGAGCTGCACGCCGTCTTCCTCCAGCCGGCCGCCGCCTCGCAAACACCCCCCCCTCCCCTCCGCCCCGAACTCTCCCGAGAGAGAGTATCGACCACGGGTTCCCTCTCGTCCCCCGCGCCGGGCGGTTCTTCCCGGAAATCTGAAACTGGCAGTCCGGACGGCTTCGCCGGCGGTGAACCCCTCCACCCGGCGTTCGCAGCGGAGAGCTGCAGGAGGGCGTTGCGGGTGCAGCAGTGCAACGTCGCTGCGTTGAAGGAGGCTGTGCACCACGACCAGGACCAGCTGGTCCTAGCGTTGCAGACCCTCGAAGACAAGCATGACAGGCAGCAGGCTTGGATTGCAAACATCGAAAACAAGCATGCCAAACAGCAGGCTTGGATCGAAAGCATCGCAGTCAAGCATGACAGGCAGCAGGCTTGGACTAAAGACATCGAAGACAAGCATGCTAAGCAGCAGGCTTGGATTGAGGAATCGAACCAGTACTTCGCTCGGGTTCTGTCCGAATCGAGCCTGCGACCCACGGCTTCTGCCGCTTCTTCCCGGGGCAAACCAGCCGGCACACCGTCCGACCTCAGCGTCTCGGTGGCGGGGATCCGTCGGGACGTCGCGGCGCTCGCTGCGAAAGTGCACGACTTGGCCCCAGGCACCGCCGCCGCCCCTAAGCCGATGAGCCCCTGGAACCCCCAGACCGCTGCTCCAGACTCCCCTGCCACGCCGCTGAAACCGCGCCTGGCAGCGCATCACCCCCCGTCTCTGCGCCGGCAGGCTTCGACGCCGACCCCGCTGTCCCCTGCCCCCCGGAAGGCAACCCCAGCGGGCGGCGGCGCCCCCCCGTCGGCGGCCGCCAAGGCGGCAAACTCCTCCCCGGCGGCGTCGACCGCCCAGTACCCGATGTGGCCGGCCGCGACGCAGCCGACATACCCGGAACCGGTCGCGCTCGCGCAGCTGGCACCCTCCGCAGACCCGGAGGCCCGCGCGCTGCGGTCGTTTTCGACGGACACGCTCGACTTCTCGGCGGCGCAGGCCGGGCGCGGGGCGGCGCCGGGGCAAGACGAGGCGAACCCCGTGTGGGAAGAGCTGCTGGGCCTCCGAGGCATGCCCGCGAAGGACACGGGCGGGTCGGAGGAGAGACAGGAGGCCGGGCTCTCCCGGGAGAGACGTGCCATGGAGAAAATCGCTCAGGACAAGGTGAGCCCCGTGTGGGAAGAGCTGCTGGCCCTTCGGGGCATGCTCGCAAAGGACGGCGCGGCTGCGCAAACGGGCGGGTCAGGGGAGGGAACGGAAGCCAGACTCTCGAAGGAAAGACGAACCATCGAACGAATGGTTCAGGACAAGGTGAACCCCGTGTGGGAAGAGCTGGCGACCCTTCGGGGCATGCTCGTGCGGGAAAGCGCGGGCACGGGCGAAGTAGAGGAGAGGAAGGAAGCCAGGCTCTCGAAGGAAAGACGAACGATGCAGAACGAGCTGCAGCCCGTGTGGGAAGAGCTGCTGGCCCTCCGGGGCATGTTCGCGCGGGACGGCGCGGCAGCGCAAACGGGCGAGTCAGAGCAGAGAGCGGAAGCCAGACTCTCGAAGGAAAGACGAACCATCGAACGAATGGTTCAGGACAAGGTGAACCCCGTGTGGGAAGAGCTGCTGGCCCTCCGGGGCATGTTCGCGCGGGACGGCGTGGTGCAAAGCAAAGCCGGCGCGAGGGACCGGCGGGAGTTGCAGCAGGCCGTCCGCGACGAGACGGAGCCCCTGCGCAGCGAGCTGCGCGCGATGCGGGGCAAGCTGGCGGGGCCCGCGGAAAAGCCCGCCGCCGCCTCCGCGAAGGAGCGGCGGGCGCTCGACCAAGTCGACCGGGTGCAGGACGAGATGAAGTCGTTGTGGGACGAGCTGCTCGCAATCCGGAGCAAGCTGGCCCGCGGGGCCGCGGACCAGGTCGACGCGGCGGTGTCGAAGCGGGTCCAGAGCGAGCTGCAGTCCGTGTGGGCCGAACTCCTCACGCTCCGCAGCATGCACGAAACGGAGAAACGGGGAGAGGCCAGTCAGCATACTGAGCAGACCGACGAAAGGGCAATGCAGCAGCTCGACACGGCAGTGTCTAAGCGGGTCCAGAGCGAGCTGCAATCCGTGTGGGCCGAACTCCTCACGCTCCGCAGCATGCACGAAACGGAGAAACGGGGAGAGGCCAGTCAGCATACTGAGCAGACCGACGAAAGGGCAATGCAGCAGCTCGACACGGCAGTGTCGAAAAGAGTCCAGAGCGAGATGCAATCCGTGTGGGCCGAACTCCTCACACTCCGCAGCATGCACAAATCCGAGAAAGAAGGAGACACCAGTCAGCAGAACGAAAGGAAGGCGATGGAACAACTCGACTCGGCAGTGTCGAGAAGAGTCCAGAGCGAGATGCAATCCGTGTGGGCCGAACTCCTCACACTCCGCAGCATGCTCGAATCCGAGAAAGGGGGAGAACCCAGTCAGCAGAACGGAAGGAAGGCGATGGAACAACTCGACTCGGCAGTGTCGAGAAGAGTCCAGAGCGAGATGCAATCCGTGTGGGCCGAACTCCTCACACTCCGCAGCATGCTCGAATCCGAGAAAGGGGGAGAACCCAGTCAGCAGAACGAAAGGAAGGCGATGGAACAACTCGAC
This sequence comes from Diplonema papillatum, assembly GCA_030068145.1. Lineage (NCBI taxonomy): Eukaryota > Euglenozoa > Diplonemea > Diplonemida > Diplonemidae > Diplonema > Diplonema papillatum. Next base: position 53,342 of record JAPJBO010000755.1, read on the forward strand.
TCGGAAGTGTCGAGAAGAGTCTCAACAGACGCTCAGGGCCAGGCGGGCGGCGGCGGCGGCGGCGGACCCTCCGCCCATGATGGGGACCACGAGGCCAGGCTGCTCGTGCTGGAGGCAGCCCTGCGGAACGGGAGGGCCCGGCGGCACAGCTTGCCGCCGTTTGTAGACGGGGACGGCGTCGGCAGGCCGTCCGCGCACACTCCGGCGGAAGTTGGCACGCCGCACTCCCTCTCCCTGACCCAACCCAGCAGGGTTGAAAGGAGCCCTGTCGAGGAAGCGAAGCCACTTCCACTTCCTCCCGGTCACGCCGGCGAACAAAGCCTGGCACACGATCCGACGGAAGTTGACACGTCACACTCCCTCTCCCTGACCCAACCCAGCAGGGTTGTGAGGAGCCCCGCCGAGGGAGCGAAGCCACTTGACCCGACGGAAGATGACCCGTCACACTCCTCCCTGCGTTCCGAGGCCCAGACGTCGCGCACCCGTGCGAGTTCGCTCGGCCCCCTGCAGGCCGCGGGACCCGGGGAAAACGGGAACCCCGGCGCGTCGTACCTGGCGCAGCACCGGCGGAGCACCGCCGCCGCGGCCTCGGCCAAAGGCCTGGCCTTCGAGCTCGCAGCCCTGCGCAGGGACTTCGAGGCCTTCAAGCGGCAGCCGCCGCCCGGCTGCGCCCCCGCCCGCAGCGGGCGCGCCGCGAAGCCTGCGAACGGCGATCCGGCGACGCCCGTGTCCCAAGCGACCAGCCGCAGCAGCTGCGGACTGGCTGCCTCGGCGGACTCATCCGTCAGCTCGCTCGCGCCCGACGACTCGCCCGCCGCCCGCCCTGCCGCGGCCCCCGGAGCGTCGGCCCTGCGCGGGCTGGTCGCGAAGTCGCACGACGCGCAAGAGAAGCTCGGCGACGAGGTCAAAGCGCTCGCGGCCAAGCTCCGGAGGCTGCAGGTCAGCGACAGGGCCGTCCGCGCGGTGCAGAGCGACCTCGAAGCCCTGCGCCTCGCTGACCGGGCGCGGGGCGACGCCGTCGCCAGCATCAAGCTCGATATCCAGCTGTTGAAGTCCTCGCATCACCAACCCCCGCAAGACCCGGACCAGCTCCTCGCCCGCAAAATTGAAGGTGCGCTTACCCCCTGTCGCTTTCCGCACTCCGCACTCCGCCTGTTTTCTCCCCCTCCTTCGAAGTAAGCACGAGGCAGCCCCTTGAGTATTTTCTATTAGCCAGTTAGTCAACAGCTGCAGCTCCACTATTGTGTCTTCCAACCCATTGGACGACGCTCGCCGCGGAGGCTGTAGGTGATTCTGCCTTGTCCTTTTTGCATTCTCCAGCCATTAAGTCAGCCTAAATGAGCATCCGACCAGTTATTCTGGATTTCCCGAGCATTTTAGGACCACCTGAGTGGTAGGTTTCGAGTTTTGGGTTGCTGGGGGCCCCCCTTTTTCCAATCCCGACTTCCCAAGCGGGCCTTCACTCTCTGAACCACCCCTCCCCATCACGACATGTATGCACGCGGGGGCTCAGGGCCACATCCATTGCGAATGTGTTCGTGGTGTCGACCGCAGGTGTCTTTTTTATGGTAACACGCTCGCTTGTCAATATCAAAAAGTGTCGGATGGCATCGTTCTGTGTTAAATCACTTAAAACAGGGTTTACACGAACGCACAAACAAAAAAATATGCCGGCTGTGCCAAAGAGAGTAAAAGCGTGAAAGGGTACGTACAGTAGTGAGTAGAGAAGAGAACGAGTGTAAAAGAACGGGAGGTAGCACAAACTACCAGACCAGCGGAGGCCACCGCAGAAAGATTTCTTACCTTTTCCTTATCCCTCAAAAACCAGCACCAATAACAACGACTCCCCATCACGACAGCGAACGAGGAACGGCTGAATGACGTGTGCACGGGCAGCTCTGACCTCGCGTGCGATTTGGTTTCGCTGCAGCTGTCCGTCAAGGAGCTGCAGGACGACGTGCGCAGCGTCGGCACGCGGGCCGGGGCGGAGGTGCTGGGGTCGCAGATGCGGGGAATCGAAGCCGACTTGAAGAGCGAGCTCAAGGACAAGCTGTCGATCATCGAGGCGAAGGTTGGCAAGGAGCTCAGGCAGGCCTCCCGAGTGGCCGAGGAGGTCGACTTGCTCAAGGCGTCGGTGAACGGGAGCACGCACGCGGGTTCCCTCCAGCAAGTGCAAGCCACACTGTCCGACCTCTGCGCCCGGCAAACCCACGTTGAAGAAAAGTGGAGCGGCGAAGTTGAGTTGCTCAAGGCGTCTGTACACGAACGCACGCAGGCGACTTCCCTCCAGCAAGTGCAAGACGCACTGTCCGACCTTCGCGCTCAGCAAGCCAATGCAGAAGAGAAGTGGAGCGGCGACGTTGAGTCGCTCAAGGCGTCGTTGGCTGGGCACGCACCTCACGGCGCAGATCCGTTCCGGCAGCTGCAAGACGCGGTGGCAGCCCTGTCCGACCGGCTGGCCCGAGCCGAGGAGAAGCTGCGCGGCGTGTCCCCAGGCCCCGCCGCCTTCCCGTTCCACGAGCGACGCAACACAGTCGTGCCCCTGCCGCCGCCCGAGCCGGCGAACGCCACCCAGCCCTGCACGGCAGCCACGCCGCTGCCGTCGAGCTCCTCTCTGTCGACGTCCTCTTCCGCCCAGGTCAGCAGCCGACACCACGCGAACCCGTTCCAATTCGACCCGGAAACGCGCGCCGGCGGAGACGCGGCGGTGGACGCCAAAGAAGCGTCCGTCCAGGCTTCGTTCGAAGCTCTGCAGGCGCAAATCCAGCGCGTTTCCGACAGGACGGACCGCCTCGAATCCCTCCAAACAACACAGTTACCACCCTCCACCTCCCACGAGCCTCTCCTGCACGCGCGGGGGCGGGATATCTCCAGCGATGTGGAGGATGGACAGGAAACCCTAGAAGGCGCCAAAGAAGCCTCCGTTCAGGCTTCGATCGAAGCTTTGCAGGCGCAAATCCAGCGCGTTTCCGACAGGACGGACCACTTCGAATCCGTCCGAACAACACAGCTACCACCCTCCATGCACGCGCGGGGGCGGGATATCTCCAGCGAGGTGGAGGATGGACACGAAACACTCGAAGGCAATCGACCTGCCGCTGAGGCCTGCGATTCCACGGTGAGTCCGTCTGGTTACGACGTGGTGATTGAGCTGCAGAGCATTCGAGACGAGGTGGACGCCTTTTCCGCGGACTTCGCCGGTGTTACGCAGCAGCTGCAAAACGAGCTCGCAACCGTGAAGCGGGAGCTGATCAGGCAAGCTGACCTACTGCCCGACGCAGGCGCGCAGGATATTTCCGACAGGATGGACGCCGAACTCGCATCACTCCGAAACGCATTGCCTGCCGCCAAAATTGACGGAGCCGCATCCAACCTGCACCCCGATTCCCCGACCCACCAAACGGGTGCAGTCGAAGCCCTGCAAGAGCGGGTACAGGACATCTCGGACAAAATGGACGCCGAACTCGCATCACTCCGAAACGCATTGCGTGTCGCCACGGCTGACCAAGCCTCGGCCAACTTGCATCACGAGTCCCCAACCCACCATTCGAGTTCAGTCGAAGCTCTGCAAGAGCGGGTACAGGACATCTCGGACAAAATGGACGCCGAACTCGCATCACTCCGAAACGCATTGCCTGCCGCCAAAATTGACGGAGCCGCATCCAACCTGCACCCCGATTCCCCGACCCACCAAACGGGTGCAGTCGAAGCCCTGCAAGAGCGGGTACAGGGCATCTCGGACAAAATGGACGCCGAATTCGCGTCACTCCGAAACGCATTGCCCAGTGCTGCGAGTAACCAAGCGGTCGAAAACCTGCAGCTCGACTTCCAGCTCACGCAAGAAGACACGAAGCACATCCTGTCCGAGTTCGCAGCGGCAATGGACTCGATCGCCAGCAAAGCGGCGGGGCCGGAAACCCTGCAGGCGCGGGTGCAAGACATCTCCGACAGAATGGACCGCGAGCTGGGATCACTGCGCAGCGCGCTGTGCGCTGTCGAAGAGCTGCTGCCCGAACCCTCGGCCGGACCCTCAGCGGGTGCAGTCGAAGCCCTGCAGGCGCAGATGCACGGCATCTCCGACAGAATGGACGTTGAACACGCATCACTCCGGAACGCATTGACCGCCACGGTCGACGAAGCCTCTGTCAACGTGCATCCTGAGTCCCCGGAGACACACCAAACAAGTGCAGTTGAAGCCCTGCACGAGCGAGTACAGAACATCTCGGACAAAGTGGACCGCGAACTCGCATCACTCCGGAACGCATTGCCTACCGCCACGGTCGACGAAGCCTCTGTCAACGTGCATCCCGAGTCCCCGGACACACACCAAACAAGTGCAGTTGAAGCTCTGCACGAGCGAGTACAGAACATCTCGGACAAAGTGGACCGCGAACTCGCATCCCTCCGAAACGCGTTGCCTGCCGCCGCGGTTGACGAAGCCTCTGCCAACCCGCATCCTGCGCCCTCGACTCGCCAAACGAGTTCAGTCGAGGCCCTGCAAGAGCGGGTGCAGGACATCGCGGACAAAATGGACGTCGAACTCGCATCCCTCCGAAACGCGCTGTCCGTCGCTCAGAACGACCAAGCCATCGAAGACCACACGCACGACGAAACGAAGCACATCCTGTCCGAGTTCGCAGCAGCGATGGATTCGCTCGTCGGCAAAGCGGCGGAGGCGGACGCTGTGCAGTTGCGTGTCGACGGCCTGGAGTCCGAATTGGCCGCGCTGCGGTCAGACGCGGCCCTGGGCAACGCGGAGGCTGTCGAAACCGCGTTTTTTGGCCTCAAGCGCGAGCAAGACGAGACGAAGGCAGCGCTGACGTTGCATGCCGAGATGACCGACAACTTCCTGGACGATCTCGCCGACGTCCGGTCGAAGCTCGCTGAGTTGTTGGAAGGTCGAGAGGACCTTGCCGACACAAGAGACCGTGCTGCACCCTGCGAACGAGGTGACCCGACCCAGCTTGGGGACAGCCATCAAACACCGCAGCGCCTGGCTGCCCGGTTCGTGGAAGAGGCGAGGGCAGCACTGTTCTCACACGCGGAGACCACAGGAGGGCTGCTCGACGACATGGCCGCCGTCAAGGCGAAACTCGCCGAACTGGCGGCCGGAAGCTTCGCGCCCCCTGCCGCGGAACCGACGGCGTCTGGCACCGGCGAGGCTGTGGCCCGTCTGGCAGACGGCACGCAAGCCGTATCGCTGCTTCAAAGCGAGGTTCTGGCCCTCAGAACAGAGCTCTCGACCCTGCAAACATCCCGGGACGACGACCGCCCGCAGTTCTTGGAGGCAGACGGCACGCAAGCCGTATCACTGCTTCAAAGCGAGGTTCTGGCCCTCAGAACAGAGCTCGCGACCATGCAAGCATCCCGGGACGACGATCGCGCACAGTTCTTGGAGGCAGACGCCGCATCGGCTCGAAACACTCAAGAAACCTTGGCAGAGCTGCAAGCCGAAGTCCTAACTCTCAGAACAGAGCTCACAACCTTACAAACATCTCGGGAAGACGGTCGCGATGCCGAAAGCACTCGAGAAACCATGGCGCAGCTGCAAGGTCAGGTTCTAGCCCTTCGAACAGAGCTCACGACCTTACACGCATCCCGGGAAGACGGCCGCACGCAATCTTTAGAGGCAGACGCAGAAAGCACTCGAGAAACCATGGCGCAGCTGCAAGGTCAGGTTCTAGCACTTCAAATAGAGCTCACAACCTTGCAAGCATCCCGGGACGACGATCGCACGCAATCTTTGGAGGCAGATGCCGAAAACACCCGAGAAACCATGGCGCAGCTGCAAGGTCAGGTTCTAGCTCTTCGAACAGAGCTCGCAACTTTACAAACATCTCGGGAACACGATCGCACGCAATCTTTGGAGGCAGATGCCGAAAACACTCGAGAAACCATGGCGCAGCTGCAAGGTCAGGTTCTAGCTCTTCGAACAGAGCTCGCAACTTTACAAACGTCTCGGGAACACGATCGCACGCAGTTCTTGGAGGCAGAGGCCGCAACTGCTCAAAACGCTCAGGAGCTGCAGGAGGAGGTTCTAATTATTCGAACAGAGCTCGCCACCCTGAAACCATCTCAAGCAGACGACCGAGCTGAAGCGCTAACCGCAGATGCCGCAAACACACAAGAAACCGTATCGCAGCTGCAAGACCAGCTTCTAACCCTCAGAACAGAGCTCGCAACTCTACAAGCATCCCAAGAAGACGATCGTACGCAATCGTTGGAGGCAGATGCCGCGTCAGCTCGAAAAACGCATGGAGCTTTGGCAGAGCTACAAGACGAGGTTCTCACCCTCAAAACAGGGCTCGCTACCCTTCAAACATCTCGAGAGGACGATCGCACGCAATTACTGGAGGCAGCTGCCGCATCAGCCCAAAACGCTCAGGAGCTGCAGGAGGAAGTCCTAGCCATTAGAGCGGAGCTCGCTACTCTGAAACTATCTAAAGCAGACGACAGAGGCGAATTGCCAGCCACGGATGCCGCAAACACACAAGAAGCCGTAACGCAGCTACAAGACGAGGTTCTAACACTCAGAGCAGAGCTGGCAACCTTGCAAGCATCTCAAGAAGACGATCTCACGCAATTGTTAGAGGCAGACGCCGCATCGGCTCGAAAAACGCAAGGAGCTTTATCAGAGCTACAAGACGAGGTTCTCACCCTCAAATCAGAAGTCGCAGCTCTCCAAACATCTCGAGAAGACGATCGCACACAATTCTCAGCCCAGGAGCTGCAGGAGGAAGTCCTAGCCATTAGAGCTGAACTCACTGCTCTGCAACCATCTCAAGCAGACGACAGAGGCGAATTGCCAGCCGCAAACACACAAGAAGCCGTAACGCAGCTACAAGACGAGGTTCTCACCCTCAAAACAGAGCTCGCGACCCTCCGAACATCTCGGGAAGACGATCGCACGCAATTCTCAACCCAAAACGCTCAGGAGCTGCAGGAGGAAGTCCTAGCCATTAGAGCTGAGCTCACTGCTCTGCAACCATCTCAAGCAGACGACCGAGGCGAATTGCCAGCCGCAAACACACAAGAAGCCGTAACGCAGCTACAAGACGAGGTTCTAACTCTCAGGGCAGAGCTGGCAACTTTACAAGCATCCCAAGAAGACGATCTCACGCAACTGTTAGAGGCAGACGCCGCATCGACTCGAAAAACGCAAGGAGCTTTGTCAGAGCTACAAGACGAGGTTCTCACCCTCAAAACAGAGCTCGCGACCCTCCGAACATCTCGGGAAGACGATCGCACGCAATTCTCAACCCAAAACGCTCAGGAGCTGCAGGAGGAAGTCCTAGCCATTAGAGCTGAGCTCACTGCTCTGCAACCATCTCAAGCAGACGACCGAGGCGAATTGCCAGCCGCAAACACACAAGAAGCCGTAACGCAGCTACAAGACGAGGTTCTAACTCTCAGGGCAGAGCTGGCAACTTTACAAGCATCCCAAGAAGACGATCTCACGCAACTGTTAGAGGCAGACGCCGCATCGACTCGAAAAACGCAAGGAGCTTTGTCAGAGCTACAAGACGAGGTTCTCACCCTCAAAACAGAGCTCGCGACCCTCCGAACATCTCGGGATGACGACCGCACGCAACCTTCGGAGACGGACGCCGCGAATACACGAGGAACCGTGCCACAGCTGCAAGACGCGGTTCTGACCATCCGGGCAGAACTCGCAGCCATGCAGGCACCGCTAACCTGGGCGGGGATGGAGGGCGAGGTTGCGGGGTTCAAAAAGCAGCTCTCCGCCTTGCAGGCGAAGCATGCCGGCAGGGTGGAGTTGGAGGCAGAGTTGAAGACCCTGCGGGAAGACGTTGCGGCGGGAAGCTTCAGAGCGGAGGAAGGCATGCGGCGCCTTCGCGAGGAGGTTGAGAAGCTGTGCGATGAGATCATAGCGCTCGGCAACGACTCATCGGGCATCCACGCCGAGCAAGACGCGCTGCTGGCGGAGCTGGAACAGCTGCGGGAGGATCATCAAACCGAGGCTGCGTCCCGCGAAGAACAAGCCCGGGTTTTGCGGCAGCGAATGGACGCGTTGCAGAGGCAACAAGCCGCGCCGACTCCCTTTTCCGACCTGCCCCGGGACACCCCCCAGCCGTCGACCCCCGGGCTGACGACGAGCGATCCTTCGCCCGGCGTGAAGGACATGGTGGACGAGCTGGCGGCGACGCTGTCCCGCCTGCAGGCGACGACCCTCCTCAAGCTCGACCAAGACGTGCAGGGCGCGCGCGCGGCGGCCGTCGAAGCGCTGAACGCCGCGACGGAGCTGGCGGAGGTGCCCTTCCTGATAGAAGAGGTCCGGTCGGACATCGCGGCGATGAAGCGGAAGATCGTCCCGAAGGCGGTCAACATCCGGGAAGGCTGCGAGATCGTCCCGTCGCCAGCGAGCGGCTTCACCTCCATCGCAAGAACGCCACCACGCATGGTCCACGTCCGTGATCCAGGCACTTAGAATTAAAGCGTCGAATGACACCAGACTGTACATCAACCCCAACACGCAAGCGTACGCAAGACACACACTACACGGGCACTTGGTTGTGCTGCGGTTCTTTTGGTAACAACCTCCATCGCAAGAACGCCGCCGCGCATGGTCCACGTCCGTGATCCAGGCACTTAGAATTAAAGCGTCGAAAGACACCAGGCTGTACATCAACCCGAACACACAAGCGTACGCAAGACACACACACACTACACGGGCACTTGGTTGTGCTGTGGTTCTTGTGGTAACAACCTCCATCGCAAGAACGCCGCCGCGCATGGTCCACGTCCGTGATCCAGGCACTTAAAAAAAACGTACGCAAGACACACACGCTACACGGGCACTTGGTTGTGCTGTGGGGTTTTATTGCTGTCATTATCAAAAAGTGACGGTTGACAGCGTACTGTGGAAAGTACGAAAACAGGTGATACCACACATGCGCACAAATATTATAATAACGGCTGTGCGTAAAGAAGGGCCACGTGATGCTAGCATCAACCATGCATGAGAGGCAGTGTTCTGCCTAAACATTAAACTAAGATTTTCCCCCGCCTCACCAGTCAAACAGAGACTTCAAAAAACCGACCGCTTACTACAAGAAACAGTCTAGATTTGAGCCGGTCCGTCCCCATCTCTTGAAACTGCATCGAAGTGCCTGCCGCTGTTTATCAAGTGAATCACGGTCCACCACGGTCTACCAGGTCCATCCCTTGTCCCTAGAGCTGCATCGAATTGCCCGGTGCTGTATTCTTCGGTCTATCACGGTCTATCAAGAGGGGATGGACCGGCTCAAGATTGCGCATGCTGCTGTTGACCATTTTCCACTCGCCCTGAAGGGCGAAAGATTGATCTGGCCAATTACGTGGCCTACACGTAACGAACTGCGAAGACCATGACGTGATCGTTGGTCTTGTTGCTTCTCGCACGAGACGACGCAAAGAACATCGTTGCGCTCAAACCTTTCCGTAGAAACAATGCATTGTAAACACGAAAGAGAACGCTGGCAGCGTGTTTGGGAGAAGATTAGCCTAACGAGCATATTCACTCCCTATCATCATCCGCTAGCAGGCCAATCCTCCCCCGGCACGTACAAACAAACACACGTCTATTCTTTTTCCCTGAAGGGGCGGAAACTTGTTCTCATTCTATTCTCTCACACGAAAGTTCTGGGCAGTAGCTGGGTCTGGCCGCAAAAAATGAGTGCCACGGCGGATCTAGTGGATGAGGAGGTGAGTGGAAAACACGTTCCCACTCTGCGAGCATAAATGTATCGAAATCCCTGCGTCCAATCCAACGAAAGTAAGACCCTCGCCCTACAACGGTCAACCAGAGACTCGGAAAATACCCAGCTCGCTCTAAAACGCGAAACCGTCTAGAAGGTGTCGCGCAGGGCAAAACGCGGAACGGACCGTGCCACCGTGAACTAGGGTGAGCCTGTTCGCCTCTGAGGTCTTTGAAGGGAAAGTGCCCGAAAAAGTCATTGGCCGGAGGTTCGAATAGCTTTTCGGGATGATCGCAGGTTGCATCCCATGCCTTGTCGACATAGCCGCCCTCTCCCTTTCTCTCTCTCTCTCTCTCTTTTTCTACATAAGCGCCAGCTTGGAAGGAAATGCTCGACGATGCTGCCAGACAAAGAACCGAAGGGATCCCAAGTGCTGTAACTACCGAACTACGTGTTGAACGGACGTGAGGTCATGCCGGTCTACCCCTACACGACAAATCACACAAACACAACAGGTCAAAGTCCTGAGTGAGAAAACGAACACACGGTGGTGTAAGCTAAGAACAAATCAGATTGTGTTTGTATTGTATTTGCCCCTCTACCTCTATGTTTCCTCCCTTCCATTCGGAGTCGAAGCAGCTACGTCGAGTATTTTCAATCGCGTCCGATTCCGTTTCATAGAGTAAAGAAGGACACCCTACGACACACGCAACTCCAATAAAATACCACAGCAAATAGAAACCAACTGGGAGGGGGACCCCCCAGTGTGTTGATCCATGTTTCTTCCCACAATATGTCAAAAGTTCAAAAAAAGCCTTAAAAGCTTCCGAAAAAAAAAAAACAAACAACAATTTAAATTTGTGTTAGCTACATGCAATGTGTGAGGAAAAATGAACCGCCCAAGTAGGACCTTCTGATCATGACCATAAAATGCCACTTGAAACCACGTCCAGGATTTTTGGGCTCAGGGTAGTGCGGTCAACGAAAACTCTAGTTTCCCTCTTCTACTTACTTTCTCCTACTCTCGCGGTGTACGGGTTCCACGGGTCAGGTCGGGGGGGTGTTGTGAACCGTCGGGCCGAGATCAGATGGCTTGAGACGCTGACCGACTCTAAGCTTCCAACGCCCAGCGTCCGTCTTACTTCCCCTGCCAGCTCCTCCTCATCCCACCGCAGGTCGACGTGACCGACGGCACACATTTCTGGGCGAGGAGGCAGTTCAGGCGGCCGTGGGAAAGCCAACGCACGGCAGAGAATGAAGGGTTCTTCCGCGTCCAAAATTTGCTGTGATGGCCGTCATTTCCACTGCATTCTTGGAGGTAAAGCCAACGCACGCCAGAGAATGAAGGGTTCTTCTCCGCGGCAGCAAAATTTGCTGTGATGGCGGTCATTTCCTATGCAACCCTGGCGGGAAAGCCCCTTTCCTGGCCACGACTTTTCATCATGCTTGCGGGACCTTGCGCGAGGCAAGCAGGCCTTACGTTCAGCATGCTGAACGTACTGATTTCAGCACGTCAGTTTTCTTAGTTTCTTTTTGTACACATGCCGAATCAGTACGTGTACACGTGCTGATATCAGTACGTTATCAGCACGTACTATCTTTTCTGCAGATTCATCTGAGGAATCAACCGCAGTGCCGGGGATTCTGGTCGGCAGATCCTGCTGTTGCTTACCACCGCGAAACTGGAGGGTTGAGGTCGGAGAGGAGGCAGAGGCAAAGACATGCAACACTGGCAGGTGAGCCCCCTGGGCTCTATTTCTTTTTTGCCTGACCCTACGTCCTGATTTTCAATAGGTATTTAGCTCCAAGACAAAAGAGCTGCGTAAGCCCTGGAGGCAAGGGAGAGTTTTCAGTTCTTCCTTAACGTAGCGCTTGCTGTGCGTCCTGATGAAAACCCGACTTCTTGGTCTGCCACAAAAGGGGTGGAATCACTTCGGTGTCACATCGGAAATGGGGTATTACGTGCCGGGGGTCCGGGGCGCACATCCCAGCCCACCGAAAAGCGACTGTCTGCACCCCTTGTGTTTTGGAGAGTGGAATCACTTCGGAATCACTTCGGAAATGGGTCCAGTGTGGTAGACCACTTCTGGTTTGTTTTGGGTTTCTCGCCTTCAAACAGTTCCAAAACCCGGGCCCTTGTTGTTGGTTTGTGGGGAGTCATTTGCACGCAAAGTAGTATCGCCCTATGCCAGTCTTAGAATGTTCTCTCCTCCCCGTGACGGATTCGCCCCCGTGATCTGCACGGGTGGTTTCAGCTTAGTGTGAGTTTGATCAAGGTAACATCAAGGCAGCCCTTACAAAGACCAGCCACAGTCAACACAACGCCGCGTGGGTGCAGGCTTTTGATATTAATAATCATGTTTCAAACCCCCGGTTGCGCGTAACCTGGAAGCACCCAGAGGGTGTCGGTGGTACAAAGGTGCAGTTGCCCGGCAAACAGCTCGTATCGGGGAGGTGACGCTACCCACCTGGACGAGTAGGTGTCCTGCTGCCTCACGGGTGGTCCTGGCTGTGACGAGCAACGAACAGCCGCCTGAAAAACCAGACTCGCACCGCTGTCCTCTTTGCAGGCACTCAGGTTTCGCGCTGATGATGGTCCGCCCTATGTATATGGCTTCAAGGACCGAAACACGGCTCAGACGGGGCCAGTGCGGTGTTGAGCACATACCCATTCCAAGCACGTTCTTGCAATCCCCCCGCGCTCTTCCAATTAAGCAAACTATTCCCCCCCCCAAGCGGTTCTTGTGCATCCAACCATGTGCTTCATAACGTCAAATGGGAAAACACTCTTTTTTCGTGTTCTTGTGTCGAAACGAGCGAAACTGACAGTCGCACCAGAACGGACAACATGAACGAAATCCCTGCACCCCGAGTCTAGAACCCCCACCCCCAACAAAAATGCACGACCCACTTGTGATGCGGTTTCACATGCACATGTGCACACATTCATATGTGACACGTGATGAGGTTTCACATGCACATGTGCACACATTCATATGTGACACGTGATGAGGTTTCACATGCACATGTGCACACATTCCTATGTGACACGTGATGAGGTTTCACATGCACATGTGCACACATTCCTATGTGACACGTGATGAGGTTTCACATGCACATGTGCACACATTCATATGTACACGTGATGACGTTTCACAAGCACATGTGCACACATTCATATGTGACACGTGATAAGGTTACACATGCACATGTGCACGCATTCATATGTGACACGTGATGAGGTTTCACATGCACATGTGCACACCTTCATATGTGATACGTGATGTGGTTTCACATGCACATGTGCACACATTCACATGTGACACGTGATGAGGTTTCACATGCACATGTGCACTCATATGTGACACAACACGTGTCTGAATATTTAAGGCTTCTTCACGACTGTTCTCGGCAATCTCGTCTTCTTGTTGCGTTAACAAGGGGTTTCATCGGACACTCGGATGAGCTTCGTTACTCCACTTCTTGTTGCGTTAGTGGGGAGTCATTTCCAAGCAAATGAGTACAATAGACACAAAGATAGCTCAAAGCATTTGCAAAATAACACGAAACGCCTCTACGCAAAACCCCGTTTTTACATCTCTTCAGCAGTAAACATCGATCCTTTTGCTCGGGTTCTGGCTTTTTCGATGTCAATCTCCTGTCAGTTGTCCCCCGTCCGTGAATGGTTGCAATGACATATATAGACTACGTGTTGTCAACATAACATGCGAAATCACTAGTAGCTTCACAACAAATGGGTCCTGTGGGTGGCTTTGGCGGCGTTGCAGTATTCCTGCAATAAAGTGTACGAATTTCTGACGAGAAAGCCTGCAGAAGCGGTGAGCGGCAACCTCTCTCCCCCCACCTTTCTATGTCTCTTGTACATCCGAGTTCGAGACCCTGGCTTGCCTACCCGTCGGGCAATTTCATCCCAGTTCCGTTCGTTTCTGTTTTCTGGCTGTCTACAGAGCGGTGTGCGTTTTGTTCGTGCACTTGTATTCACCTGTGCCATTACACAGGTGAGGAATTCACCAAACACGCTGTGCCTACGTCTTTTTAGCCTGCGCAATACATCTAAATGGCAACAGATTGTTCGTTTTGTTTGTGCATATGTGCTATCACCTGTATGGTAATTTCCACCGAATCGTCACTTTTTGATAATGACAACCGCGGTTGTTACCATAAAAATTATAGAACCAGAACACCGGGAAAGACCTGTGCTGAGCTTGACTCTAGTCTGGCACTCGTGCAGTGAACACGAGAGCGATGTAGAACCTGAGGACGGAGGCGCAACTTGGAAGGGGCGCAACTAGCTTGTGCAGGAGAACTCTAGCTGCTGCTGCGGATCGGGCTATTAGAACAATGTCAGCGACAAATTCAAGGTGCTTGAGGCGGATATGCCATCGTCCACACGTAGGACCAAAGCACACGCCCGCGTTCGGAATGTCCACCCCCTCAACTCCTCTCATGATCGCATCGATCACGAGGTTGAACAGCATGTGTGTCCCCTTGGAGGACGCCCGAGCAAAGCTCACGGCCCTACTGGCTCTCAACACCTTCCGCTTGTCAACGTCCAGCACGCTTCATCCTCCACGACCAGCATAAACATAACGAACACACATGTGCAGGTCTGCTATCACAGCACCTACTGGCTCTCAATGCCTTCCGCAGCTTGAGAACGTCCAGCACGCTTCATCCTCCACGACCAGCATAAACATAACGAACACACATGGTGCAGCGTCTGCCTTCACAGCGCCTCCTGGCTCCCAACGCCTTCCGCAGCTTGTAAACGTCCACCAGCATAAACATAACGAACACGTGTGCAGGTCTGCCTTCATAGCGCCTACTAGCTCTCAACGCATTCCGCAGCTTGTAAACGTCCAGCACGCTCAATCCTTCGCGACCAGCATCATCATTGACTTGTCATAAAGTAGCGACTGCCCGCGAGACGCCTCCCTCGTGTTCACTGCACGAGCGTCAGACTAGAGTCAAGCTCAACACTGTTTTCCTCAGCTGTGCAGCGCCTCCTCCTCCACTTCCAAGTTGCGCCTGCACCCAGTCCCCCTCAAGCCAGCAGCGCCCCCTTTTGTTATGTTTAGGGAAATCAGTCGAAAGATCGCAAGCCTTGCACGGCGGAGTCCAGCCTCAGAAAAAGCTGGAGTTAAAGCCGAAGTAGAATTGCGGGTGCCAGTTCCCGCTTTTCGGGTGTGGGTTTACACGTTCTGGTTGTGGCACACCCGCTTTTCGGGGGTGACTCGAGCACACTCTCTTTTAGCTCCAGCTTCTGCATGAGCTTGGGACCGCCGGTCTGCTGTAAAGATTGACCCGTATCGTCAACCCACCATTTTTTCCAGGAAAAAACAACAACACCAAAAACAAAATTGAAAAAAAAAAAAAAAACAACATAAGAAAACCCGCACACAACACAAAAAAACCTGCAAAAAAGAAAAGAACGCAAAAAAAAAAAAAAAAAAAAAAAAAAATCTTGTCGACAACGGCATTGAAACAGTAGCATTGTTACCACACCCTCCCATCCGCCTCTCCTCTGCCCCCAAGGCGCTGACCGCAGCACCCGTGTGCAAGAGGGAGAGACAGCGGAACACACAATGGAGGTCGCTCTGGTTGCTGTCGGTGTTGCTGGTGTCTTCAGCGGTCTTGGCATGAGTGGCTTCGCCCTGGCCAAACACAAGAGGTGTGTCTTCGTGCCGCCCACTCAGGGTGCTCTTTCCTCCCTTTTTGTCTGACGCTAGCATCAAACACGCATGGAAGCAGTGTTCCGGCTCTCTCGTAACACTAAACTAACTTTACGTTTTTTTCTTGAACGGGAAAAACACGCAGTACTTTTATCGAGGTTTTATTATCCCGCAATCGAACCAGGTTGTAATACATAAGCACATACACACCTTCTCCGGTAGCTCCCGGCTCAGCCGACTCTCACGGCCTTCTTAAAAGGTCCCTCCCTCCCTCCCAGCTCGGCTGAGGAGAGCGCGTGTTAGCGGTTTTTTTGCGCCAGCATTGCGTACGGTCTTCTTTCCCGACTCCCAGCGGGGTAAGCGGGCCTACTATTCCCTCCGCGTCTTTGAGGGCTCCCAGCAGAGGAGAGCGTAGCGTACGGCATTTCCTCCGCGCTAGGAGGGCTCCCCTGCGGGGGAGGCGGGCATGCGAACTGGGGTTTTTCCTCCCTCCGCGTCTGAGGGCTCCTCGTAGAGGAGAGCGTCTGGCGTTGCGTGCGGCATTCTTCCCTCCGCGCTCGGAGGGCTCCTCGCAGAGGAAAGCGTTTTAGCGTAGCGTACGGCATCTTCCCTCCGCGTAATGAGGGCTCCCCAGCGGGGGAGGCGGGCATGCGTACGGGGGTTTCCACCCTCCGTGTGAGGGCTCCTCGCAGAGGAGAGCGTCTGGCGTTGCGTACGGCATCTTCCCTCCGCGCAAGGAGGGCTCCCCAGCGGGGGAGGCGGGCATGCGAACTGGTGTTTTTCCTCCCTCCGCGTCTGAGGGCTCCTCGCAGAGGAGAGCGTCTGGCGTTGCGTACGGAATCTTACCTCCGCGCAAGGAGGGCTCCCCAGCGGGGGAGGCGGGCATGCGAACTGGTGTTTTTCCTCCCTCCGCGTCTGAGGGCTCCTCGCAGAGGAGAGCGTCTGGCGTTGCGTACGGAATCTTACCTCCGCGCAAGGAGGGCTCCCCAGCGGGGGAGGCGGGCATGCGAACTGGTGTTTTTCCTCCCTCCGCGTCTGAGGGCTCCTCGCAGAGGAGAGCGTCTGGCGTTGCGTACGGCATCTTACCTCCGCGCAAGGAGGGCTCCCCAGCGGGGGAGGCGGGCATGCGTACTGGTGTTTTCCTCCTCCGCGTATGAGGCTCCTTGCAGAGGAGAGCGTCTAGCGTTGCGTGAATCGTCTTCCATCCGCGCAATAAGGGCTCCCTAGCGGGGGAGGCGGGCTATGCTGATTTTCCTCCCTCCTTGTCTGACATCTTTTCTCTGAGGGCGATATTGTTTGCGCACGTCTTGGTCCTACTGTATTTTCTTATTTGAGAGCTCCCCAACTGGGGAAGCGGTTACGCGCACAAGCGTTTTTCTCGTTTTTACGTCTGCGGGCAGTCTTTCAACAAAACTACGCATTTCTTCTCTCTCCTCTGATCCTCGCGGAGAGGACACCTCCACAAAAGAGGATAGTTGCGTGCGTTTTCTTTCGTCCCTCGGCGAAGAGGGCTCCGTAACAGAGAAGAACACTGCATCTGGCTTCTGTCCTCCGAAGAGGGCTCCCCCGCAGAGGAGAGCGTACTACGGGTCTATCTGATACTTCCACGAAGAGAGCATCATATACGTGAGGAGTGGGAGCGTGCATTACGCATTCCCTCACGGTTCTTCTGTTCGGCTCCTTACCTCCTACACGGTGGCGCGGAAAAATCCTTGCCTTGAACCTGCCCAGTGTCCTTCCGCATGGAGGCACACGGAAGAGCTCCCCCGCAAGGGTGCTTACCCCCGCGAGTAAAAGGGTGCTTCTTTCCAGGGCAGGTATTCTCATCTTGCAAGGTGGCCGCTTCCTCACGGGCCCCGACGCACGCCTGCGTCCTCTCCATCCAACCCTCTGCTTTTCTTCTCTCTCTGTATCTCCAAGTTCTCCCCTCGTGCTGGCGCGAAGCGAGGTCCGTCGCTGCTAGCGGGCCCAGAGAAGGGAAATAAAATTGTTGTCCCGGTGTCATGGGGGGGCCTTCACGAGGCGACACTGTTGACCGCACATTAATTGAGTTGCGGTCGCCGATCCCCCAACCGCCACCATCATGTACTTGACGCGACGCGGAACGAAGTGCTGCTTAGCTGCCAATGGTCTGTGATGTGTGCACTCCTAAGCACGGCTGCATCCTCGTGTTGTAGCCGTGTTGTGTATAAGGCTTCGTGAGGGCCTGGTCAACCTCATCGCTATAGGCACAAACCTTTCGCGACAGTGATTGGACAGTCGAGATAGCCGGGGGCGGGTCTCCATGAAGAAGACAAAAGTAAAGCAAGACCTGCCCCCTGCGCCTGCTGTCTCCGGCTGCTTCGGCAGACGACACATACTACTACTAGGGCGCACCGGAGACAAACAGTACGCGGGGCAAGAAGCAACCGAAGCATGACACGACGCGTGCAAAGAGGTAGTCTGCTGCGGCTTGCGCAGTGCAGATTGTTGCTGCATATCAAGTTCAAACTACTACTACTACTCCTGTTGTCGCTGTCGTGTTTTGCGCAGTGACTTGCTTTCTTCCGTCGGCGATATGACACAAGCAACGAGTTGATCGCAAGGCAGCTAGACTGTTGCCGGCACATCCCAAAAATAGTATATTCCTAACCACATCACTCGAACCATCCCACCTGCAGACGCATCCAAACCACACTCCACTCGCAGACACATCCAAACTATACTCCACTTTCAGACACACATATACACCGCACTCTACTCGCAGGCACATCAAAACCACACACCACTCGCCTGCACATTCAAAGCACTCTCCACTCGCATGTACTTTACACTTTCAAACCATACTCCACTTGCGGACACACGTATGGACCGCACTGTACTCGCAGGCACATCAAATCTACACACCACTCGCATGCGAATCTAAAGCACGCCTCTCGCACACACTTCATACACTTCCAAACCATACCCCACTTGCAGACACACCTACAAACCACACACCACTCGCATGCACACTCCACTCGCATACACTTCATACCCTTCCAAACTGTATCCCACTTGCAGACATACCTATAAACCACACACCACTCGCAAGCACATCCAGGCGATGCGGGCATGCGGCCGCGACGTCAGCAAAAGCCAGAAGAAGGTGTCGAAGCTGCGGCGCCTGCGCACGCGGAAGCGCAGCGGGAGGGCATCAACGTGACGCCCGTCTCGTCGCAAGCCAACGACTCGCATACACTTCATTCACTTCCAAACCATACTCCACTGGCGCACATCAAAACGACACACTACTCGAAGCACACTCCACTCGCATACACTTCATACACTTCCAAACCATACTCCACTGGCGCACACCAAAACGACACACTACTCGAAGCACACTCCACTCGCATACACTTCATACACTTCCAAACCATACTCCACTGGCGCACATCAAAACGACACACTACTCGAAGCACACTCCACTCGCATACACTTCATACACTTCCAAACCATACTCCACTGGCGCACACCAAAACGACACACTACTCGAAGCACACTCCACTCGCATACACTTCATACACTTCCAAACCATACTCCACTGGCGCACATCAAAACGACACACTACTCGAAGCACACTCCACTCGCATACACTTCATACACTTCCAAACCATACTCCACTGGCGCACACCAAAACGACACACTACTCGAAGCACACTCCACTCGCATACACTTCATATACTTCCAAAGGCGCACATCAAAATGACACACTACTCGAAGCACACTCCACTCGCATACACTTCATACACTTCCAAACCATACTCCACTGGCGCACATCAAAACGACACACTACTCGAAGCACACTCCACTCGCATACACTTCATATACTTCCAAACCGTACCCCACTTGCAGACACACCTAAAAACCGACACCGTATACCACTCGCAGGCACATCCAGGCGATGAGGGCATGCGGCCGGGACGCCGCGCAGCCGATGCTGCGCGTGCCGGACGAAGACATGTACGGCTTCGGCAACGCCGGCCCACGCAAGTGCCAGAAGAAGGTGTCGAAGCTGCGGCGCCTGCTCACGCGGAAGCGCAGCGGGAAGGGCATCGACGTGACGCCCGTCTCGTCGCAAGCCAACGAGCTGCGGGTGGTCTGCATGGAGAGCGACCGGTCCCTCCCAGACAAGACGTGGATCACGGAGCAGCGGCAACTGGCCGAAGAGGGCGTTCCGTCCACACCGGTTGCCCATACACCGCTGACCAGCGCCAACTTCAGCGTCCACTCCTTCCACAAGAGCATCACCGACGACTTCTCCCCCGATGACCCGACTCACGACCTGCAGCCCTGCTTCGCACCTATCACCACCGGCATGTCGCAATGAACCCTCCCCACCAGTACCGACCTTACATGCCCGTGGCTTAACCGACCGAAACACGGCGCAGACGGGACCAGTGCGGTGTTCACATATTCCATTCCAAGCACGTTTTCTTGCGATCCTCCCCCTCCCAATATAGAGAAGACGAACCGGAACCGCGTGTGTATAGATTCGCACTCCCCTCATCACAACCGTATCCACTGTTGTCCCCATGGCCGTCCTAGCAACCAGCCCTTCTTCGACAGCGTGTATCCATCCCACCCCCACACAGTGGTGCCCTCCCTCAGAAGCTGGAGCTAAAGCTGGAGCTAAAGCTGGAGCTAAAGCTGGAGCTAAAGCTGGAGCTAAAGCTGGAGCTAAAGCTGGAGCTAAAGCTGGAGCTAAAGCTGGAGCTAAAGCTGGAGCTAAAGCTGGAGCTAAAGCTGGAGCTAAAGCTGGAGCTAAAGCTGGAGCTAAAGCTGGAGCTAAAGCTGGAGCTAAAGCTGGAGCTAAAGCTGGAGCTAAAGCTGGAGCTAAAGCTGGAGCTAAAGCTGGAGCTAAAGCTGGAGCTAAAGCTGGAGCTAAAGCTGGAGCTAAAGCTGGAGCTAAAGCTGGAGCTAAAGCTGGAGCTAAAGCTGGAGCTAAAGCTGGAGCTAAAGCTGGAGCTAAAGCTGGAGCTAAAGCTGGAGCTAAAGCTGGAGCTAAAGCTGGAGCTAAAGCTGGAGCTAAAGCTGGAGCTAAAGCTGGAGCTAAAGCTGGAGCTAAAGCTGGAACTTAAAGCTGGAGTTGAAAAGCGGGTGTCACACCAGCTTTTCGGGTGTGCATTTACACGCGTTCTGGTTGTGGCACACCCCGCTTTTTCAGGTCGAGCACACCGTCTTTAACTCCCGCTTCCGAGGCTGGACTCCCACCGTCGTGCAGGAAGCTTTTTCCCAAGCGCGCATGTATTTTCTCCAGCGTAGGTAAGCATTCAGTGTGTTAGGTCATCATGGGGCATAGCCCTCTCTCGACTGGACCAATGTGTGTCCTCCGTGCCCTCCTGCCAAACGGTGCCTGTACGTACCGTCTTCAACACCCAACCCCCCTCCACCAATGAGAGGCATGCAGTTTTCTGCCTGATGGATTGAAACTACGATTCACCCGGCTTCCCTCTTCCCCTATGAAGTAGGGTAGGCGCCCTGAGCCTTTTCAAAGTGATTGCTCAGAGACGGTTGCAGGTGGGGATCCGCCTGTGCTCTCGGAGCATGGGATGGCCCTGGCTGTGACGAACGGCCGCCCGCCAACCAGGCTCACGCCGCCGTCCTGTCTAGGCTGTTCCGCGCTGATGATGTTTTGTTGTGCGTTGCTGTCCGTGGCATGCACGAAATGAACGCAATCCAGCGCAGATGGGACACGGCGTTGAGCACTTAGCTCCCCCCCCCCCAAAACCCGTTCTTGCATCCCACCCCCGGTTCCCGCAGGGAGGGGCTTACACGGCGGTGCGTTGCTGTCCGTGGCATGCACGAAATGAACGCAATCCAGCGCAGATGGGACACGGCGTTGATAGCACTCAAACCCTCCCCTAACCCGTTCTTGCATCCCACCCCCGATTCCCGAAGGAGGGGCTTACACGGTGGTGGAGTCCAGCCCTCAGAAGCTGGAGCCACTAAACGCTGGAGTGAAAACATTGGGTGTCACGGGCGCATTTTGGTTGCATCGCACCCCGCCGATCTCGGTTGTGACTCGTGCCAGCCGCTGATCTCGGTTGTGACTCGTGCCAGCCGCTGATCTCGGTTGTGACTCGTGCCAGCCGCTGATCTCGGTTGTGACTCGTGCCAGCCGCTGATCTCGGTTGTGACTCGTGCCAGCCGCTGATCTCGGTTGTGACTCGTGCCAGCCGCTGATCTCGGTTGTGACTCGTACCAGCCGCTGATTTCAGTTGTGACTCGTACCAGCTGCAAATCTCGGTTGTGACTCGTACCAGCCGCTATTCTCGGTTGTGACTCGTACCAGCCGCTAATCTCGGTTGTGACTCGTACCAGCCGCTAATCTCGGTTGTGACTCGTACCAGCCGCTAATCTCGGTTGTGACTCGTACCAGCCGCTGATTTCAGTTGTGACTCGTACCAGCCGCAAATCTCGGTTGTGACTCGTACCAGCCGCTAATCTCGGTTGTGACTCGTACCAGCCGCTGATTTCAGTTGTGACTCGTACCAGCCGCTAATCTCGGTTGTGACTCGTACCAGCCGCTAATCTCGGTTGTGACTCGTACCAGCCGCTGATTTCAGTTGTGACTCGTACCAGCTGCAAATCTCGGTTGTGACTCGTACCAGCCGCTAATCTCGGTTGTGACTCGTACCAGCCGCTGATTTCAGTTGTGACTCGTACCAGCCGCTAATCTCGGTTGTGACTCGTACCAGCCGCTGATTTCAGTTGTGACTCGTACCAGCTGCAAATCTCGGTTGTGACTCGTACCAGCCGCTGATTTCAGTTGTGACTCGTACCAGCTGCAAATTTCGGTTGTGACTCGTACCAGCCGCAAATCTCGGTTGTGACTCGTACCAGCCGCTGATTTCAGTTGTGACTCGTACCAGCTGCAAATCTCGGTTGTGACTCGTACCAGCCGCAAATCTCGGTTGTGACTCGTACCAGCCGCTGATTTCAGTTGTGACTCGTACCAGCTGCAAATCTCGGTTGTGACTCGTACCAGCCGCAAATCTCGGTTGTGACTCGTACCAGCCGCAAATCTCGGTTGTGACTCGTACCAGCTTCTTATGCCGGACTCCACCGTGTAGTAGCTTCGACCACTTGGCCACGCAGCCAGAAGTTCGCTGGGCGAATCATCATGGCCGTAGTCATGAGCCCTCTTCTTCGATGACCAGCATTTATATGCACTCCTTTCAGAATGGCCGTCACGTCAATGCCGTGTGCGCCTCTCTCGGCCACGCAGCCAGAAGTTGGCTGAGCGAATCATCATGGCCGTAGTCATGAGCCCTCTTCTTCGACGACCGACATATATGCACTCCTTTCAGAATGGCCGTAACGTCTATGCCGTGTGCGCCTCTCTTCTCAAAAAGAGCCGCGCCAGCTCCAGCGCGCGCAGCTGTTACCTGCCAATAGTTGAGCGAGTCCTTTGCCAGCAGAATGCAGGCAGGGGACTCACTCAACTATTACGTGCTCTCACTCCAGACCAGCTCTCCAAATTCTACAAGCAACTTCCTTTTTTTTTTACATAAGCGCCAGCTTGAAAGGAAATGCTCGACGATGCTGCCCGACAAAGAACCGAAGGGATCCCAAGTGCTGTAACTATCGAACCACGTGTTGAACGGACGAGAGGTCATGCGGGTCTACCCCTACACGACAAATCACACAAACACAACAGGTCAAAAAATCCTGAGTGAGAAAACAACACACGGTGGTGTAAGCGAAGAACAAATCAGATTGTGTTTGTATTGTATTTGCCCCTTACCTCTATATTTCCCCCCTTCCATTCGGAGTCGAAGCAGCTACGTCGAGTATTTTTGAACAGGGCAGGTGTGTGCCGGAAGGGAATGCGTGACCATTCCGCAACCCCGCAAAAGGTGGCGCACTTTGCGATGGTGTTGTGAACAGGGTTCACGGCCCTCTCGTGTCAACTGCACGGCGAAGTCAGACGCGAACGCAGGAGAGAAGAAACCCGCACTCCATCCCCCTCAGGCATCTTGTTAAGAACCATCCATCCATCCATCAGCCGGCTGACCCCCCCCCCCCTCAGGCTATTTTCACTGTGGAGGGGGGAGACGCTACCTGTCACACTCTAAGGTGGTCACCACGGTGGGCGGTCAAAAAAAAAAATTTTTTTTTTGCCCCAAATACCCCAAATACCACACTTTGGAAAATTTTTGTGGGCCCACTTTTGGCAGGGAATTTTGACCATTTCACCTTAGAGAATTTGACCACCCAGCCTCCAAGGCAACTGCACTGTAGAGGGGGGGGGGGGTCTGGTTTATCCGGCCATCCGGCCAAAGTGGCTGATCCTTAACAAGAGCGCTGATCCCCCTCCCCTGCCATTCTCTTCGATGTATACACGTGGGGGGGCCCAGGGTTACATTTATTGCGAATGTGTTCGTGGTGTCGGTCGCAGGAGTCTTTTTGGCTAGCCAAAGAGTAAAAGAGTGAAAGAGTACGTACAACACAGTGAGTAAAGAAGAGAGCGAGTGTAACAGAATGGAGGGTAGCACAGACTACTAGCCAGACCAGCGGAGGCCACCGCAAAAAAATATTTCTTACCTTTTCCTTATCCCTCAAAACCAGCACCAATACCAACGATCCCCCGCCATTCTATTCGATGCTCTTCGTTCCTTTCGTGCACTTCCGTCCATTCCAATAGCATTCTTCGGCTGAATACGTTTTTTTGTTGTTGTACACAGTGCTCCCGCTAACCTCACTTTTAGTGAGGAAACCCAAAAACCTGGGTTAGGCTTTTTTTTTCTCCCCCGCTAGGCTCTCGCGTTTGGTGCAGGCTATTAGCTTCTGTTGTAGGGTGGCACCCGAGTCTTCCAAAGGGGGGGGTCCGGGGGCTATCCATTAAACTAAGTTTTCCCCCCAAACCCACGAAACATTTTCCCCCCGCATGAGAGGCAGTGTCCTGCCTAAACATTAAACTAAGTTTTTCCCCCCGGCGAACGGTACCAACGGGAAAAAGGTGAGGAATGCCTCACCCTCTTTCTTCCAGCCACGTGTGGCCCTATTTACGCTCTTTTTGGGCAAAATCCAAGATCCTATTTACGTTTTTTTTGCACTGTTTCCGCCTGTTTTTGCACCCGTTTTGGATCGTAGCTACACTGAGAGAGTGAAAGATTTCGGACGGAGGAGTGTCGGACTCTTCGCGCTTTCGCTTTCTTTCTGTCGTCTGTGCTAAGGAGGTTGTACCAGCACTGCCGCTAAGATCATCACCATCATCACAATTGGAAGTTTGTCTCCTCAACGCTTGCCAATATAAAGCTAAGACCTTCAGAGGCTCCTAGCTTGGTCACAAAACATTTCTGAATAGTTCTTCATCGAACGAAGAAATCGAGCCGAGCCACACGGCATGCTATGTCTGTTTTGCTTTCCGGACTGTGGTAACTTGTCTCTTGCACTCTGATGAATGATCATATCATATGCGGCCCTGGCGGTCATCGAAGTAATGGAGTATTTATCATCCCCTTCTTCGGCTCGCGTAGCGAGCCGGAAAAAACGGTATGATAAACCCAATTCCCCCACTCGCGTAAGCCCGAAGAAACGGGTATGCCTGTCATGTGCAGACATCCAAGCCAGCTTGCTCCCTCCTCCACCAGTTCTTCGAAAGACCTGCATGGGCCTGCTTGGGTGGCCTTCGGGTGGCATCTTGGACACAAGATATGTGCTGATAACGTACTGATTCAGCATGTGTACAAAGAGAAACTAAAAGAATTAACGTGCTGAAATCAGTACGTTTAGCATGCTGAACGTAAGGCCTGGTTGTAGCTTGGTGCAAAAAAAGTGCAAAAAAAAAAGTGCAAAAAAATGTGTGTTTGGGCAAAATCTCTATTTACATTCACGCTTTAGGGCCACACCTGTTTCCAGCCTCTTTTTTTTTTTTTTTTTTTTTTGAGGAATTCCTCGCACTTTTTTGTTAGCGGGAGCACTGGTTGTACACGCACCCGCTTTGTAGGAAATACTTGAGAAGACTGCCCGCTACGAAATCTCAAAAAGAGGTAATGTGTCGTAGCCCACACGAAGCACAGGTAGCTCTTGGTTTGGTGGCGGGCGTAAACGTTCATCAAAAAGGACCCACTTTGTAGTTGTATTGTTTTCTTATTAGTACATCTGTACTGACGGGAACCTTTCCGGAACGACGGTTGCACACATGAAAGAGAAACCGAAGCCAACGAAAAAGTGCTAGTACAGGAAACCCCCCCAGAGGTTTATACCCTGTACACGCGAAGAACAAGAAACCTTTGCCTTATCATTTTTATCACCTTTGGTCAGTTGATGCTGATCGTCCGATACTTCGTTTATCAGTGCAAGCCCCAACTCCGGAAATGTTCTCCCCCGGTCTAGCCTCCGTCGAAAAAGGCAGAAGGCAGTCCCTCAAGTATTTTTCTCGTTTGAAGTTTTGGACTCCCCAGGCACGAAGTACGTGGCTGACGAAATGTCTTCTTCTTACCTACCCCCCCGGTGCATAAGATGGATGAATAATTCGGGTTTTGGCGGTATCCATCTTAATCAAGCGGGGTGTCCATCTTAAACACGGGGGCACTGTAGACCACAGTGTAGTCGCCTTACACGGGGGTACCTCACCCCCGTGTTTAAGATGGATTGGCATTATCGCCCGTTATCCATCTTAATCAAGGGGGTTTGGCTATCCATCTTATGCACGGGGGAGGTTGGTATACTTTATTTGTATAAGCACCTGCTTTGTAGGAAATGCTTGAGGAGACTGCCAGTTGCGATAGATCAAAGGAGGTACATGTGCTGTAGCCCACACGAAACACAGGTAAATCTGGGTTTAGTGGCGGGCGTAAGCGTTCAACAAAAAAGACCCACTTTGTAGTTGTATTGTTTTTGTGTTAACAATGCATTGTTGGTACTAAAAGTTAGTAGTTGGCAGCGTACTACATGAAACTTACCAAAGCAGGTGAGTTCCGCTAGTGCGCACAACAACAAAGTCCTCCTTCGAAATGAGCACAAGGCAGTCCCTCGAGTATTTTACCACATGCGATGATTGCAGGGCATTAGCCTTAGCCTGGCCCCGCTCGAGAAACAAGTGGATTTCTGGCCCGGCGGCGAGGAATTCGCCGGGGCGACGAGTGGCCGTCTACGAAGCAGCTACGTCGAGTGTTTTGCCTCCAGGTATAGCTCCAGCTTCAGAGGCTGGACTCCACTGTGCGTTGGATGGTGCCGAGAGCACGGCTGTCAGCTACTGAATGTATCCTTCAAATCAGCCGAGAGCACGGCTGTCAGCTACCGACTGTATCCTTCAAACCAGCCGAGAGCACAGCTGTCAGCTACTGAATGTATCCTTCAGATCATAGCAAAGCCCATTCGTCAACTTTTGACGGTTTGAGCTCATCTGTCACACACCGTGCTGGATTGCAACCATCAACTACCGTCATGGCACCTGTCAACAGTGTAGCCGGCTGGATGACAGACACCAACAGCATCTAATCTACGATCTTACATGATTATGTAAAAGCAGTAGCATATCCGTCAACTGAAAGCATCAGTTTCCAGCCCTCCCATCCCCCACGGCGCAGACAGGACCCGTGCAGTGTTGAGCAAACAATACGAGACGACTCTTGAGACGATGCCAATACCCTCCCCCTCCCCTTTGCACTAATAGAATATTTTTCGACGTCATATCCATTTAATTAAGCATGTTCTTGCAATTCCCCCCTCCGTGAACTACTGAAATACTACCGACATGGCCTCTGGCATCCGTCAATTAATTCCTGGAAGCATCAGTACGCCAGCTCCCGCAAATTGTAGTTGGTGTTTTGCTGTTCTACCACGTTTGCAACCGTGAGGCTGAGAGGGGACAAAGGGCGAGAAGGGGGCAAAACCTTCGCCGAGACCAGAAGGAGCAAAACAAATGCGGGAAAACAAGGGAGGGAAAATCTCCATGAAACGACGAGTACCGTCGGGAAAAAGAAGGCGAACCCGACAAGGCAACAACGTCGGATGATCATTCGGGAGCAGAGGAAAACGACAACCGCTATTCGAAGCTTTTAAAGGGGGGTCGAATAATAACACCTGTGTTATTATTCGATTTGTCGAATCCTAAAAAAAGTTCCGGGTAGCGCGAACAGTAGCAGGATCAAATAGTGGTAGTGGTTTTAGACAACCAGACGTGTGTCAAATAACTGTTATTATTCGACCCCCCCCCCTTTAGCTTATTCGATTTGTCGAATCCTAAAAAAAGTTCCGGGTAGCGCGAACAGTAGCAGGATCAAATAGTGGTAGTGGTTTTAGAAAACCAGACGGGTGTCAAAAAAGTGTTAATATTCGACCCCCCCCCCCCCCCTTTAGCAAACAAAGAACGAAAAATGTCACAACAATCTGAAATCACGTGCACTGCGGGACCAGCTTCAGAAGCTGGAGTTAAGCTGGAGTTAGAAAAGCGGGTGTCACACCCGCTTTTCGGGTGCGGATCTGGACGCATTTTTGGTTGTAGCACTCTCACTTTTCGAGCACACCCTCTTTAACTCTAGCTTCTGAAGCCTCACCCCGTGTATTGGATCACACGCAGACGGTGTACCCCTTCTGCGCAGTCCACGATGGAGGGGACACCGGATCCACACGACCCAGGTCTCCCGTGTTGCATGTCGTGTCTCTTTGCATGCGAAGCGACAAAGCATGCGATCATACGACAACAGTTTGAAAACAATCGGTCTTCTGTCATGCTACACGTTACCAAAAGCCACGTGCAATTTCCACAATGGGTCGTGCAACTACGAGGCTTTCTAGGCTGTTTCGTGCATCTCAACCTAAATGCAGGGCTTACGCTCCACGTGTGGAACGTGTGGATTTCCACACGTTTATTTTTTTTCGGATTTTATTTCCCCACGCATGCTTCCACGTGTGGATCCACAGGTACCACATGTGGATTTTGGTATATTTCTCCCCCCCATGTGCTTGCCTCAGGTTGGTCCAGAGTCTAGGCCCACTCAAGTCGCCAAGGCCGCCCAGCCAGGTGTCGCCAAGTCCGGTTGTGAGGCTATTTTCTTTTGCCCGCCGCACATAGGGGGACAGGTTTTTTTTTGTATCAGCACCTGCTTTGTAGGAAATGCTTGATAGGAGACTGCCAGTTGCGATAGATCAAAGGAGGTAAATGTGCTGTAGCCCACACGAAACACAGGTAAATCTGGGTTTAGTGGCGGGCGTAAGCGTTCAACAAAAAAGACCCACTTTGTAGTTGTATTGTTTTTTCCCCCTCTAGCCTCCTTCGAAATGAGCACAAGGCAGCCCCTCGAGTATTTCCCTCGAACCTTCAGCGCCCACACGTATTTTGTCTGAGGCCGAAAACGGAGCGTAAGCCCTGCCTAAATGGCAAGAATACAATACGCAAAATGGCAATCTTGAACGGAAATGCTCGGCGATTGTTGCCAGACAAACGCGTCGGGCTTCTGCGTTTGCACCCAGCAGCAGGCAATTCGATGCAGTTCCAGAGAATAGGGGTCCAGCGGCTCATAGATGTGTCTGCGAGTGTGTTGCGTGTAACTACTACGGGAGGGGGGGATCGGAGAGAAAATCCTTCGACCTTCTAATCCACGAATAACGCTAGAAAAAAAGCACCGGTGTTCCAAACGAACTTTCACTGTGAACATTCGAAAAAAAGAAGAAAACAAAAGCAGTAGCATTTGCCTTCCCAAAGCCAAGTTCAAGCAAAAAGAGAAAAAACACGAAAAAGCAAGAACCGGAAACACGAGACCTTTCTCCCCAGAACCTTTCTCTAAAAAAAAGCAAGCAAAAAAAGAAAAGAAAAAAGTCGAAAAGAAGAATTGGGGGAATATAAAAGGAAGCAGGCTACAGGGCGAGCGCCAGGTATACTCAATCGTAAGAAGGTTGAAGTATTGCTAAATATAAAGTGGTGTCACCTGAAGGGGTAATCTCAGGGCCGCCCACGTGATGAACCGTTAAGCAGCGGCTGCCGGCTTATCCCGTGACACCTTTTATATGTACGTTACAGAAAGAGCAGCGTTGGCACTCTTACAGGTTCGTTCCCTCGTAGCTCGCCGGGAACGGGCACTCCAGTGAAGCTGGGTATGTTACCGTTTCAGGTTTGGATTTTGGGAGCATTGCCTCATGTGAATTCTGAGACCTATTTCTCCCACGAATGGTGAACCAGCTTTGGTGACCGCAACAGGGTGAGGACAACCGGAACCACAGGAACCACAGTGGACTTCTACACTGTGTGTACCCTGTGGACAAGGCCGCCGCGGTTGTGATGCAGAGGACGTTCGGGGAAAGTGCAGAGAAGACCTCTTGGAAGCGTCAGGGTCAGGGAAAAGGCTCGGCCGGTGCGAAATGACTGATCCGCCCCCGGCTGGAGCCAAAAACGCCAGTCCACAACAGCAAACCGGATTCCTTCCGAAATCAAAGTGCTTCCTCGTCGTTGAAGGCACTCAATGCCAAGGTCCGAAAACTGCCGCAAACGGACTTCATGCCAGGCGTGTGTAAAGTATGCGTAGCATACCTATACTTATCTTCCTCGTCTTTTGCTTGTTTCGAGGTTGTGTGGCCCAATGGGCTGCGGTTCCCATCCCCGGGACTACTCAAAAGAACCTATTTCTCCCACGAATGGTGAACCAGCTTTGGTGACCGCAACAGGGTGAGGGCAACAGGAACCACAGTGGACTTCTACACTGTATGTACCCTGTGGACAAGGCCGCCGCGGTTGTGATGCAGAGGACGTCGGGGAAAGCGCAGAGGTCGACCCCCCTCTTGGAAGCGTCAGGGTCAGGGAAAAGTTTCGGCCGGTGCGAAATGACTGGGTCCGCCCCGGCTGGAGCCAAAAATAAGAGCTCGTCACTCGCACAACCGCGGCTGATACAAAACTAATGATAATGATGACGGGAAGAGAGAGTTGTTTTCGTTGAACACTTGGGTACGTGAACTTGCTTTTTCTCGACGGGGTGCGCCATGACATGGTGGACATTTCGGTGTTTTATATTTTTCGTTGAACGCAGTGCCTGATCGTTTTTTACGTAAAGCTGGATTCAGGACGCAAGTGAAAACGCCACGGTTTGCGGCGACGAGCTTCTCATTTCCTCCAACATTTCATGTTTGGTAAAAAACGCCAGCCTCCACAACAACAAACCGGATTCCTTCCGAAAATCAAACTGCTTCCTCGTCGTTGAAGGCACTTAATGCCAAGGTCCGAAAACTGCCGGAAACGGACTTCATGCCAGGCGTGCGTAAAGAATGCGCTGCGGTTCCCATCCAAAAGAACCTTTCCGGGGGTGGTTTAGCCCTGCCCCTGCGTGAAGCCCCCGTGACGGATTCGCCTGTGCTCTAGTAGCACGGGTGGTCCTGGCTGTGACGAGCTACGAACAGCCGCCTGACAAACCAGACTCACACCGCAGTCCTGTCTGCAGACATTCAGGTTCCGCGCTGATGGTGGTCCGCCGTTTGTGTCTGTGGCTTAAAGGACCGAAACACGGCGCAGACGGGACCGGTGCGGTGTTGAGCACATACCCATTCCAAGCACGTTCTTGCAAGCCCCCGCGTGAAGCGTTTCAAGGGCCGGCCAGTATCCAAAAATACGATACCAACAAGGCAGACCGTCGCCTGTCTACTGCGAGGAAAGTGCACACGGATCCACGTGGTTCACTGTACTCAAAAAGATCCCACTGCTGAGGAAGTGAAAAAGCGAGCGATCTTGAGCATGGTCGAGATCACAAGAAGACCTACTCACCACATGTACTAGTTCTCGACGACGCAATGGCAGGTGACGACGTATGCATAAAGTAAGCTGACCTACGAGAAAGTGCATGCTAATCCAAGAACATCTTTTACACGCCACATACCTTTACACCCGGTAGGCCCTCCTCAACACTGAGTTGTAAATTTGTTGCATTAGTGTGTGGGCCTTTGAAACGTGGATGATGCCTCTCGCGCTGCTCCCCTTGAGGTTCCTGGCTCATGCCAAAGCGCCGCCGCCCGGGTTAAGGGGTTGCGGCATCAGGCCCTCCTCAACACTGAGTTGTAAATTTGTTGCATTAGTGTGATTGTCAGGCCTTCGACTACCCTGAGCAACGCACTGAGTTATTTCGAGTACACGAACCACATGGATTGCTGCAAGTTATCGCCCCAGATATTCTTATTGCTGCAAGAAAAGGTACATACAAAAGTGTGAGTGAAGACGTAGAAAACAACCTTGGTTAGCCAAGTCCGTCCGAATATGTCTCGTTCCACCCGTTCGTTCCGTCTGCAGACACCAAGGTTCCGCGCTCATGACGGTCCGCCTGGTGTGTCCGTGATACAAAGAACCAAAACAGGGCGCAGATGGGACCAGTGTGGTGTTGAGCACATATCCATTCCAAGCGCGTTCTTGCGATTCTCCCATCGATCCAGAAAGGCCCCTGCGTCTCGCCCCCTGCCTTTTTCTTCTTCCCCCATTTCGCTGTTTCTGTTACCTCACCCCCGGCTTATTCTTCCATGCGAAATTCACACAAATCTCTCCGTTCCAGACCATTTCACATATCTCTCTGGTGCGCACAACACCCAATACAACAGCACAACACAACAACACAACAACACTACAACACAGGGCAACAACCAGGAACACACTGGTAGGTGAACAGTGACACCTCCCTATAGTGAGCCAAGGGCGAAGGACGTATCTGCGGCTGCTGCGGCAGTCGCCCGGTGGTAACCCCACACGCAGAACGCGGGGGAGGGGAACGTGTTTTCCCAACCACATTGAAGCCCCTTCCCGACCGTAGCATCCGAGGAAGGTGCAAACATGGAGGGTGCTACGGTAGCCGTGCACGGGTCTTGGGCGCGTGCCTCGTGCAGGGCGGGTGCTTTGTGATCCGTCGCGAACTTCTCTCCTGGTGCAGTCCGGAGAGACCGGCGTCGAGTTTCGGCTCACAGCCGGTTCCCTCGGGCGGCAACCTTAAGGGAGAGAGAGCGCCAGACACAATCCATCTTAAAAAGGACCACACACAAGAACACTACAACACTACAACACTACAACACTACAACACTACAACACTACAACACTACAACACTACAACACTACAACACTACAACACTACAACACTACAACACTACAACACTACAACACTACAACACTACAACACTACAACACTACAACACTACAACACTACAACACTACAACACTACAACACTACAACACTACAACACTACAACACAACACCAGCACAACAGCAGCCCAACGACTCAACAAAAAAGCAAGACGTAACGCACATTTCATAGCTGCAATCGTTCTTTACTTCTTGTGGCGTGGCGCTGTCAGAACTCAGTTTGTCCACCAATCAACACCGCGCAAATTGCACACGTGTGAACTCCTGCCGCAGCAAAGGCAGGGGGGTGGCGCGGCAAGAAGAGTACGTGCGCTCGGCTAAGGCCGGCGCGTGGCGACTGGAGGCAGCAGTTTAAGTTCGGGGAACAGTAAAGTTCGGGCGAAGCTAAGTTCGGGTGAAGCAAAGTTCGGGCGAAGCAAAGTTCGGGCGAAGCTAAGTTCTGATGAAGCTACGTTCGGGTGAAGCAAAGTTCGGGCGAAGCTATGTTCGGGCGAAGCTAAGTTCGGGCGAAACAAAGTTCGGGCGAAGCTAAGTTCGGGTGAAGCAAAGTTCTGGTGAAGCAAAGTTCGGGCGCAGCTAAGTTCTGGGTGAAGCAAAGTTCGGGCGAAGCAAAGTTCGGGTTCTGGTGTCAGTGGTGATGCGGTAGCAAGTTTGGCCTGTGATGGCAAGTTCGGTGCCAGTACCCGGAGGGGCGACCCCCCGGACCTCCCCCGACTCCGTTTCCCGGGGTGCCCAAATACCGCGGGATACTGAGAAACTCCGCGAAAAACGCAAATTTCGGGCAACAAACGTCGAAAACAATCTTCGACCGAAAAAGTGTCATGGACGGGGATCGAACCCGGGCGCACCGGCCTGAAGGCCACCGCCCGCTCACTGTGCCACCCAATTTCATTTGGGCAGGAGGGGGAAAAGCTAGCACCGCACTAATTCCAGTCAAAAACAATACACTTTCAAACTCGTTTACAGAAAAGTGGGGTTGGCTCGAATAGAGGCTATTCACATTGCATGTTCATAGGACCTCCAGTTTCGAATGAAAAACCCACTAAAAACGGTCGCAACACTTGCAAACATGGCTAGCCGTAATTAAAGTGTATAAGGATACCTACTACCCTCATACTACCCGCCTCACAGCTCAATGGTCAACCGGAGACCCTAAAACACCGAACCTCTAAACCACAATAAACGCTCAAAAAAATGAAGTGGCACTTCTCCTTAGCCCCAGCTTTCCAGCCTGCAGATTCACCGTGTGCGCGCTTCTCGGATTCATGCTCTCATTCCAGCCAGTTCCGGTTGGGGTTTCTGCGCCCTTGGTTCCCCTTTGTTTTTACATAAGCGCCGGCTTGGAGAAGGAAATGCTCGACGAAGCTGGGTCTCAAGCGCTTTAACCACATGCGGACGGAGGGTGGTGTTAATTTTGGGGGAAACTGGACTCAAAATGGTGTCAGGAATTCCATCTACACACAGTTCTACACCAAGCTCCCAAGCCGAAACCCAGTTCTGCACCAAGCCACAACCTGCCGACCCTCCTAACACCATGCAAAAAGATCGGTCGAGAGAAAAGCCTTTGACTCTTTTTTTTGTGAACCGTGAAATTCCTTAGATTTCATTTTGTTGGCAAAGCGGAAAACCACTGGATACCTACCGAAAACACGTGTTGCACGGACGTGCGGGGTAGATTATGTCTACCCCTACACACAAACACAACAGCCATGAGAGGGCGCACCTCAACTGATCCTCATGGCAAGCCATCGCGCGGCAAGTTGCGGGAGGGGGGCGTGCATCGAACACCTGCTGCTTGCAGCAAACCAACTTGCCGTCGCTGGCGCGGGGGCGCCGAGAGTGGATAAGAACGACAATACAGCTTCTTTCGCTTTCCTGTCCCCACTCTCATCTTTTCCGTTTCTCGTTCTTCCGAGCTCCGTTGCATATCTTTTTTTTTTTTTTTCTTTCTCTATTTCATCTTCTTTGCCTCTGCCGGACGTTTTCCTTTGCTTGGTGCCAGCTCCTTCTCCAACCCTTCTTCTGATACATTGAGGCGCAGTCGTACAGACCTGAGGCATTCAACCGTCTGCTTCATACCCTGAGTCGCAGTGGCAACACAGTCCTGTTCCGTCAGCCTGCCAGGCATGTGTCTGGTACCTTTAGTTGCAGTTCCGTCAGCCTACTACTGAGTTGCGATGACAACACCATTCCGACAGAGCAATTGTACGGTAAGGGACGTCGGCAAACTGGATCCGTCACTTCGGGAATCTCTCAAGTATTTCCCATTCTCGAGAGTCGCACCGACCTAAAACCATTCCAGGAACCACAACAGGTGTATTTTTCCCAGTTCTTTTTCAGCACACCTTCCTTTTTCTTCGCCCAAAAGAAGACAGTCGAAAAGACCCATCGACTACAACGACCCCACCCTCCCTACGGGTGCCAACGATGCCGCCTAGTCTCCGAGAAGAGCTGGAAAACCTGACACTGTCGCAGCTCGAGGCAATCTGGCAGCAGGAAGCGGCGTATGAGATGTTCTTCTACAACACGAGCGCGGTGAAGGAACTCAGCCGGGCCACGGAGGAGGTCGAGTGGAACGTCATCAGCGACGAGGACATCGCGCAGTGCGACGAGTCGAAGGCGTCGTTGCACGGGCTCCAAACGGACGTCGCCCGGCTGCTGCAGGGGCTGGACCGCAAGGTGGCGTCGATCTCCAGCTCGCAGGAGCGTCGGTGGCAGACCCTCCACCGCCTGAAGCCGCAGGACGTCATGCGCAGAATGGAAGAGTCCACCCCGCAGAAAGAGGCCACGCGTTGAACGAACGTGAGGTCACGCGGGTCAACCCCCACACGACACGACACACAAACACAACAAGCAGGTGCTTATCCCAAAATAAATTGTGTCGGAAAACTCACCGTACGACTGCGACGAATCAGAGATTCCCGAGAGTTGCATCGACCTAAAAAAACCATTCCAGGAACCACAACAGGTGTATTTTTCCCAGTTCTTCTTCAACACACCTTCCTTTTTCTTCGCCCAAAAGAAGACAGTCGAAAAGACCCATCGACTACAACGACCCCACCCTCCCTACGGGTGCCAACGATGCCGCCTAGTCTCCGAGAAGAGCTGGAAAACCTGACACTGTCGCAGCTCGAGGCAATCTGGCAGCAGGAAGCGGCGTATGAGATGTTCTTCTACAACACGAGCGCGGTGAAGGAACTCAGCCGGGCCACGGAGGAGGTCGAGTGGAACGTCATCAGCGACGAGGACATCGCGCAGTGCGACGAGTCGAAGGCGTCGTTGCACGGGCTCCAAACGGATGTCGCCCGGCTGCTGCAGGGGCTGGACCGCAAGGTGGCGTCGATCTCCAGCTCGCAGGAGCGTCGGAGGCAGACCCTCCACCGCCTGAAGCCGCAGGACGTCATGCGCAGAATGGACGAATCGACCGCGCAGAAAGAAGCCGAGTCGGAAGCGACGTTGACCGCCTTCACCGACGGGACCTTGGCACTCAACGACTTCATCGCGCGGTATACGAAAGAGAGAAAGGTATGCCTGCCGGGAGGGGGACTGCCTTCTGCTGAAGAGTGCTTACTACTGCAGTAGTAAGAATGACTACTGCAGTAGACATTCTTATCAGTGTTTTTACTGTTTCTTACCAGTGACTACTGCATTTTGTGAAGGAAACCCTGCACTTTTGCTTCCCACAAAAGTGGATGTAAGAATAACTACTGCAGTAGGAAGAATGACTACTGCAGTAGACATTCTTATCAGTGTTTTTTACTGTTTCTTACCAGTGACTACTGCATTTTGTGAAGGAAACCCTGTACTTTTGCTTCCCACAAAAGTGGATGTAAGAATAACTACTGCAGTAGGAAGAATGACTACTGCAGCAGTCATTCTTATCAGTGATTTTTACTGTTTCTTACCAGTGACTACTGCATTTTGTGAAGGAAACCCTGTACAAGGCGTACTTCTGCTTCCCACAAAAGTGGATGTGAGAATAACTACTGCAGTAGGAAGAATGACTACTGCAGTAGTCATTTTTACTGGCGAGGTCCAGCTTCAAAAGCGGGAGCTAAAAGAGAGTGCCGCATTTTTTTTTTTTGTCATATAAGATCGAAGATCTTAGAAGATTAATACTATTCCGACGAGAACCAACACTTGTACAAAGGTTATTACTCCGTCGCTCCCGAGAAAAACACCGTAATTCTACCCCTCGCTTGCCCACCCACCCTTGCCCATTTTTTCATTCGTCATTTTTAACGGATCCATCCCTTCCTTCAGCACCAAAAGTCCAGGAATACCGGTATTCCCAGCAATAGAGAGCAAAAGACGCATAAAAGGAGAGAATAGCCGTAAAAGGAACAAAAAGAAAGTTTACCACGATTACCATTTCTTCGTCCAGTCTACCACATGGGTCTCGCCAGAGCTACCAGTGGAGGATTCGGCAAAGGCGCAGTGCTTTTTTCGGAACGCAACTGACGTCACAATAAAGTCACGCAGAAGTGGTGAAAACACTGACTGCGCGCCATATCCTTCAGCCTTGGGGTATGAAAAGCGTCTGGTAGCAATACTACCATCATACGGCAACTAAAAGAAAACACTGGTTGGAACCACAGAAAAAGGAAAAAGAAGCAAACAACACAACAACAGAGGAAAAGAAAGCGAGGAGCCCAACCCTCATCCCCTCAGCCGCCAGCTCTCACACGATAGAAATGAGCCTGACTGCAGCATCGTCTTGTATGACGATGACTGCAGGAAAGCTCTTACCAAAATACGAGCCCAACCTATAGCACTGCTAAATCAGTGATTGTAGGCACGCTCCAAAAGGCAATACACAATTCCATCTCGATGGAATGCTGACCCGGCGAGCTACGAGGGTAATGAAGACAACAGTATTTATTACTATGTTTACTTCACAGAAGGACGGTGCCACGGTGCGACTCGGCAGCCCCTGCTAAACGAGCGCCACGTGGGGGGTGAAGTGAACGGATTCATCCCTTCCTTCAGCACCAAAAGTCCAGGAATACCGGTATTCCCAGCAATAGAGAGCAAAAGACGCATAAAAGGAGAGAATAGCCGTAAAAGGAACAAAAAGAAAGTTTACCACGATTACCATTTCTTCAAGTCCAGTGTCCTGAGGCGTCACAAAGAAGTTCGTGGCACACACAAAATAAACGCCCTCGACCCAAAACGTGTTGGTGGTGATCGTCCAAAAGTTGGGGAACCCCCTCAAAAACCCATCGTGATCCTCTAGCCAGCTTTCTCTAGAAACCTAGAGTATTTTCCGTGTTGATCGTCCAAAAGTGGGGAAACCCCTCAAATGTTTTCCGTGTCGATCGTCCAAAAGTTGGGGAAATTCCTCAAAGACCCATCGTGATCCTCAAGCCAGCTTTCTCCAGAAACCTAGAGCATTTTCCGTGTTGATCGTCCAAAAGTTGGGGAAACCCCTCAAAGACCCATCGTGATCCTCAAGAGTATTTTCCGTGTTGATCGTCCAAAAGTTGGGGAAATCCCTCAAAAACCCATCGTGATCCTCAAGCCAGCTTTCTCTAGAAACCTAGAGTATTTTCCGTGTTGATCGTCCAAAAGTTGGGGAAATTCCTCAAGACCCATCGTGATCCTCAAGCCAGCTTTCTCTAGAAACCTAGAGTATTTTCCGTGTTGATCGTCCAAAAGTTGGGGAAATTCCTCAAGACCCATCGTGATCCTCAAGAGTATTTTCCGTGTTGATCGTCCAAAAGTTGGGGAACCCCCTCAAAAGACCCATCGTGATCCTCAAGCCAGCTTTGTCTAGAAACCTAGAGTATTTTCCGTGTTGATCGTCCAAAAGTTGGGGAACCCCCTCAAAAGACCCATCGTGATCCTCAAGCCAGCTTTCTCTAGAAACCTAGAGTATTTTCCGTGTTGATCGTCCAAAAGTTGGGGAAATTCCTCGAGACCCATCGTGATCCTCTATAGTATTTTCCGTGTTGTTCGTCCAAAGTTGGGGAACCCCATCGTGATCCTCAAGCCAGCTTTCTCTAGAAACCTAGAGTATTTTCCGTGTTGATCGTCCAAAAGTTGGGGAACCCCCTCAAAAGACCCATCGTGATCCTCTAGCCAGCTTTCTCTAGAAACCTAGAGTATTTTCCGTGTTGATCGTCCAAAAGTTGGGGAAATTCCTCGAGACCCATCGTGATCCTCAAGAGCATTTTCCGTGTTGATCGTCCAAAGTTGGAGAACCCCATCGTGATCCTCAAGCCAGCTTTCTCTAGAAACCTAGAGTATTTTCCGTGTTGATCGTCCAAAAGTTGGGGAAATTCCTCGAGACCCATCGTGATCCTCAAGAGCATTTTCCGTGTTGATCGTCCAAAGTTGGAGAACCCCATCGTGATCCTCAAGCCAGCTTTCTCTAGAAACCTAGAGTATTTTCCGTGTTAATCGTCCAAAAGTTGGGGAAATTCCTCGAGACCCATCGTGATCCTCAAGAGTATTTTCCGTGTTGATCGTCCAAAGTTGGAGAACCCCATCGTGATCCTCAAGCCAGCTTTCTCTAGAAACCTGGAGTGTCAGGCGGGCTTCCACCTCAAACCCAACCCCGCAGGCGGTTCACATTGCTGCGCACAAAGCGCAACACGGTGCCGAAGCGGCAGCACAGCTCACGTCTTCTATCCATGCTTAAGAGAGCTTCCCATCGGTCCATACTTGGCCACCAAGCGGGGGACGCAAGACGGTGACGGAGGCCCTTCGCCGCTGCCTTTGGGCAGCTGGAATCCCGCTAGATACCCTGTACAGTGGCCTGTGATGCTCCCAAATGTCCTAGGCTGCACGCGCACCACACTGACGCATTAAACGAGTTTGAGAGCCTTCCGGCTACCTATCTTGAAGCGGATGGGAAATCTTTTGAACTGGCGTCGTGATGAGGATCGATAATTGCAATTATTCTCCTTGCATGAGGAATGCCTAGTAGGCGCAAGTCGTCAGCTTGCGTCCCTGCCAGTTGTACACACCGCCCGTTGTTGCTACCGATTGGCTGTGGGATAGAGCTTGGGAGAGTGTGGGCTGTGGCCCGGATCGGAAGGCACGCTGCGCGTGCCGGTGAGTCTACTCAGCAGACGACGTTGACGACAGGGTCTGCAGACGGATGTCAAGCCCGTTGAGGACTTGGACGGGGGCGCCGTGCGGCATACCTCTTCAACAGCAATAGTAGGGCAACAAACCAGGAACACACTGCTGCAGATGAGCAGCGACACCTCCCGAAAGCGAGCCAAGGGCGAAGGACGTATCTGCGGCTGCTGCGGCAGTTGCCCGGTGGTAAGAACGCGGGGAAGGGGAACGTGTTTTCCCAACCTACTTTGAAGCCCTTTCCCGACCGCAGAGCATCCGAGGAAGGCGCAAGCATGGAGGGTGCTACGGTAGCCGTGCACGGGTCTTCTGGGCGCGTGCCTCGTGCAGGGCGGGTGCTTTTTGATCCTCGGCTCACAGCCGGTTCCCTCGAGAGAGCGCAGACGCAATCCATCTTAAAAAGGACCACACACATACCTTTAACAGCGATAGGTCTCCAAGGCTGATAGACTCTGATCGGCTGGCCAACGTCAGTACGGGTTCAGGCCCAGGCTCCGTTAGAGCATCCATTTTGCCGAAAAAAGTGGATCTGGCGCTTCCTCTGTTTGCGCGCACTTTTCTTCACACCTGTTTTGTCCATCTAAGGGGGAGTGATGGTAGTACGCTGCCATCGATCAGTTTTGTTCTTTTGACAAATTGTACACACCGCCCGTCGTTGCTCGCCCATGGCTTCAAGGACCCGAAGCACGGGGCAAATAGGACACGGCGCGGTGTCCCAAGCACGGCCTTTGCAAGCCCCGTCTCTCTCAAACGCGTCCAACCGCCCGAAAACCGCAGCAAACCCATATGGAAAGGTGCAAAAATGTGGCGCAAGCTGCTTGGGGACACAACTGGCGTCGAGGGAAGTCTCCTGGAATGGGGTATCCACAGAGGGTGAGAGTCCCGTATTTCCTCGACGAGCCATGTTGGTTAACTCCTTGCTAGCACGAGTCGCTCAGTTTGGGAATGTTGAGCTAGTTCGGCAGGTATCCCTCTGCCAAGGCTAAATATCTCCCGGAGGCCGAAAAAGGGGGGAAAGGGAGGTTTGCAGTGTAGGGGCATGCGACCTTTACCCGCCAGAACCCGTTTTTCTGATGCCAAACGGGGGGCCAAAACTAGCCGGGGAGCCTTCTTAAGCATAGAACCCCGTCTTCTTGGGTTCAGAGGTCCCTGTTGGTTGGGAGTTGGCCACGTGCATCGCCAGAACATTTCTGCCCAAACCTCCTCTCCCTTTTGGCATCGTCTCATCTATTCGGAAACCGAGATTTTTTTTAGTACTAGCAAGGCGCGAACAAGACGTAAGGCAGCGTGTTTTTGATAGTTGATCAGGATCCCTTGCCTGAAATTGACACCGCAGACCCGGGTAAACACAAGCGGGAGAACGGTCAACCGGCACGCACAACTGGCCCTCGCAAAGAATTTGCACAGGCAGTGTTCGCGCTTAGGAAAAAAGCGGCTAATTTCAGCCGGAAAAAGAGAATTATTGACGTAAAATCTAATAATAAGGGGTCCTTGCGAGCCCCGAAGCCTCTCAAGGCGAGGAGAATCCCTGTAGGAACCAGACCGAAAGCTGAATCTAACCTAGCCTACTTCGTGGTGACCATTGCAAGCAATGGGAGCGCGGACCAAATCGCAGAGTGCGTCTTCTTCGCCTTTCTGCCTCTCTTAAGAAAGAGAAAGCACTAGCCCCTCAGCCCAACGTTGTCCTCTACTTTTTCCCGTATGGATTTCAGCGCCCGCTTGCAAGGACCCACGAACCACGCACATCTTGTAGTGTCAACACACGCCTGCCAGGCGGTCTCGCCCGTCAGTCAGAACGCCCCCGCATCGGTGCAACAATCATCTTCGACTGGGCCGCGGCTCGCTCCGCGCCCACGACGCAACGACTTACGCCCGCCGAAGTAGTACGGGACAGTAGTGGGGCGACCGGATACTCCTCGGAGAGATGGTCCCTGCACTATAACTCGTCTCTCTCTCTTTCTCTCTCTCTCTCTCTTGTATATAGTCCCGGGTCTTGTCTTGGCGGATCTCTTTATCGGAGCTGATCTCGAGCAAAATATCGTGTCGAACAAGGTCTGCTACGACGACGTCACCTTCCATCCGCCGGGAGAGAAAATTGTTGAAAATGTCGATTCGACTTCGCCCCAGGCCGCCGACTAGACCGAGAATGATGTCTTAGCAATGCAAGCATCGGCGTCCAACCGGGCCAGTAGTCACCTTCCCGCGCAGGGTGCCATCGATATACTGACCCGTCCCGAGACCCGCGGTCATGTCGGTCATTTTACATAAGCGCCAGCTTGAAAGGAAATGCTCGACGATGCTGCCCGACAAAGAACAGAAGGGATCCCAAGTGCTGCAACTACCGAACCACGTACGTGAGGTCATGCCGGTCTACCCCTACACGACACAAACACAACAGGTCAAAGTCCTGAGTGAGAAAACGACACACGGTGTGGTGTAAGCGAAGAACAAATCAGATTGTGTTTGTATTGTATTTGCCCCTCTACCTCTATATTTCCTCCCTTCCATTCGGAGTCGAAGCAGCTACGTCGAGTATTTTCATCACAAGGCTACTGACTTCTGACAGGATCAACCAAGGCTCCTGTCAGAGGTACCTGACCACCGATCACGGGTGACTGGGCATTGCAGAGGGCCGGGAGGGAACTAAAAAGAGTCGAAAGATTGGCGTCGAAACTTCCTGGCTTTTCACGCCGTCAGCAGAACGACCACACCCTACCCAATCCCAAGGACTTCACAAGGTTTCACAACGGAGTGACACATCACCCGAAACGCTCTCACTTTTCTCAACCCAAGCCTCTACGGTCAACCGGACACTTTAAATACCGACCTTCTAATCCACCAATAACGCTAAAAAATGATCCCTCGAAGAGACCACCACCACGAAGTTTGATGGTGCCGCAGTGAAGATCTCCGGACCGCGGGTCCGTCGTTGAGAAGAACGAGCACGTAACCCGGTGAACATAATCAAGAGTCGAAGATTAGCGTCGAAACTTCCTGGCTTTTCACGCCGTCAGCAGAACGACGGCACCCTACCCAATCCCAAGCACCCTTCCGTTCCGGACTTCACAAGGTTTCACAACGGAGTGACACATCACCCGAAACGAGCAGCATCCTCTCACTTTTCTCAACCCAAGCCTCAACGGTCAACCGGACACTTTAAAATACCGACCTTCTAATCCACCAATAACGCTAGAAAATGATCCCTCGAAGAGACCACCACCACGAAGTTTGATGGTGCCGCAGTGAAGATCTCCGGACCGCGGGTCCGTCGTTGAGAAGAACGAGCACGTAACCCGGTGAACATAATCAAGAGTCGAAGATTAGCGTCGAAACTTCCTGGCTTTTCACGCCGTCAGCAGAACGACGACACCCTACCCAATCCTAAACACCCTTCCGTTCCGGACTTCACAAGGTTTCACAACGGAGTCTTCTTGTTGCGTTCGTGGTATGGTCCTTTGACAGAGTGAGCTGATGCCTCTCATCTCACCTTTAATACACGGCTGAGTCACGCATGCTCTTGACAGACGCTAGCGTCCGACATTTCGCACGCCCGTCGCAGTCGTTGGGTGGTATTGACAAGGGGTTTCATCGGACACTCGGATGAGCTTCGTTACTTCACCGCCGCAGGTTCCCCCCTGCCCTGGGAGGTCTGCTTGGCTGTCTTCGGTTTGCGTCTCCGTGTAACGTCCTGATCTGCTCTTGGTGCCCGTCTTGCGCTCATTCTGCGCTGTTCGTTTCTCCTGCTTGACTTCGTGTTTCCATCGGGCCTGCTTGCGTTCCCATGACACGACGGGTAATGCATCTGGGGACGAAAGCTGCCGTTCAGCGTTCGCAGCTTTGCGGAGTCCTGCTTGCGGTACGGCTCGCACCTTGTCGCCGGCCTTCTTCGCCGTCTGCTCTCGCGCGGCTGCCTCATACGCGCGCATCACGACTTCGAAGGCCTGCTGGTTCGACATCTGCGGCCATGTTTCCGCCTCCTAGAGACGTCAGGACGTTGACGTGCATCTCGAGTGCCGGATGCGCTGGCTTCTGTACAATCTTTGCCAGGCGTCGCATCACGCTCTTCATCGCGTATGACTTCGCGGTCACCGAGTCGCAGACATTCCGCCGTCGCCCGTCTCTAAACTTCGTCCAACTTCTTGTTGCGTTAGTGGTTGGTCCGGTATTGAGGTGTGAGAGTGCCTACCTTGGTCCCCCATGAGTAGGAAGCCGACATGTATCCCGTAAACGGCACACATGCCGGGCTCCAGGGTTCTCAAAGCGGGTCACAGGCCACGCGAGGCACGTGCCCAAGTCTCGTGCAGGACTACTGTAGCAGTCTCCATGTTTGCACCTTCCTCAACTGCCACTTCTTGTTGCGTTAGTGGTATGGTCCTTTGACAGAGTGAGCCGATGCCTCTCATCTCACCTTTAAAACACGGCTGAGTCACGCATGCTCTTGACAGACGCTAGCGTCCGACATTTCGCACGCCCGTCGCAGTCGTTGGGTGGTATTGACAAGGGGTTTCATCGGACACTCGGATGAGCTTCGTTACTTCACCGCCGCAGGTTCCCCTGCCCTGGGAGGTCTGCTTGGCTGCCTTCGGTTTGCGTCTCCGTGTTGGTGTTGTTGCTTCGCTTTTGGTGGTAGTGGTTGGTCCGGTTTGGAGGTGTGAGAGTGCCTACCTTGAGTAGGAAGCCGACATGTATCCCGTAAACGGCACACATGCCTGGCCCCAGGGTTCTCAAAGCGGGTCACAGG
The DNA here is from genome assembly GCA_030068145.1 of Diplonema papillatum. Taxonomy (NCBI): domain Eukaryota; phylum Euglenozoa; class Diplonemea; order Diplonemida; family Diplonemidae; genus Diplonema; species Diplonema papillatum. The sequence goes on from JAPJBO010000755.1 coordinate 97,632, forward strand.
CCCACCTGCCCTTCGCGAGGCACGTGCCCACGTCTCGTGCAGGACTACTGTAGGAGTCATTTACAACGGAGTGACACATCACCCGGAACGAGCAGCACCCTCTCACTTTTCTCAACCCCCTCCATACCCAAGCCTCTACGGTCAACCGGAGACTTTAAAATCCCGACCTTCTAATCCACAAATGACGCTAAAAAATGATCCCTCAAAGAGACCCACCACCACGAAGTTTGATGGTGCCGCAGTGAAGATCTCCACAACCGCGGGTCCGTCGTTGAGAAGAACGAGCACGCAACCCGGTGAACATAATCAAGAGTCGAAGATTAGCGTCGAAACTTCCTGGCTTTTCACGCCGTAGCAGAACGACGACACCCTACCCAATCCCAAGCACCCTCTAAAAACGCGTTAGGGGACTTCACAATGTTTCACAACTGACACATCACCCGAAACGAGCAGCATCCTCTCACTTTTCTCAACCCCCTCCATACCCAAGCCTCTACGGTCAACCGGACACTTTAAAACACCGACCTTCTAATCCACCAGTAACGCTAAAAAATTATCCCTCAAAGAGACCACCACCACGAAGTTTGATGATCTCCGGCTACGACCGCGGGTCCGTCGTTGAGAAAAACGAGCACGCAACCCGGTGAACATAATCAAGAGTCGAAGATTAGCGTCGAAACTTCCTGGCTTTTCACGCCGTAGCAGAACGACCACACCCTACCCAATCCCAAGCACCCTCTAAACGCGTTAGGGGACTTCACAAGGTTTCGGTAACGGAGTGACACAACACCCAAAAACGAGCTGCACCCTCTTACTTTTCTCAACCCCCCGCCATACTCAGCCTCTACGACCGACCGGAGACTGTAGCATACCGACCCTTCTAATCCACAAATAACGCTAGAAGAACAAGTTCTCGCACCTCGGTGGCAGATGCCGATGTAACTTTATTTCCCGCAAACCCTTTTTTACCGTCCCGGGAACTACGGACCGATACATGGGGAGGAGGGAAAAAAAGTACACACCCGGTAAAAAATTTTGTTTTTGCTGGCTGTTAGGGAATTAAATTTTGTTTTGCTGGCTCGAAGGGAAATACCCCAATAAAATACCTTTCGACGTCGAGGGGGGGGGGGGGGGCTTTTTTGGCATCTTATAATATTCCAAGGCATACAAACGCAGAAGCCTCACGAAGCACCAAAACCACTCGCATCTCCCTGAAGGAAATCCTGACGAAACACAAAAAAGGAAACAAAAAAAAAAAAAAAATATATATATATATATATATATACAGAAGAGAACCCATCTGGTGCACACACACCCCTGACTTACCCCCAGCACCATCCCCAACCCCCCCCCTGTGCGATCTTTTTGCATTCTTTGTTTTTCCGTCGCCCGCTGTTTTTTTTCTTCTTCTTCTTTTTCTTTTTCTTTTTATTTACGCGTCGCCTGTATATTTCTGACCCTCACTCACTCCCCACCCCTCATCCTCCAATCGTAGTCTGTTTTCACTCCCCCTCGTGCCCAGACGTCAGAGAGTAGCCCACCCTGCGGTGGCTTCCTCTGGCAGGGGTTCTCCACTGCCGCGGGACCCCGAAGGGGAGAGAAGGAGGATTGGAGCGTCCGTGGCGTTCAGAGAGAGTGAGAGAGAGAGAGAGAGAGAGAGAGAGAGAGAGAGAGAGAGAGAGAGAGAGAGAGAGAGAGAGAGAGAGAGAGAGAGAGAGCGAGAGAGAAGTAAGCTCTGAGCCGCAGAGTTTCCCCCAAGCCCCTCCGACCCCCGTGTAAGCGGGTTGCACACGGCGCAGGCGGGTCTTTGCTCCCCCCCTCCCCTCCCCCACACACACACGCCCGTCCCCCGCGCCGCGTGAGCCAAGCGGGTCGGTGCGTTTTTTTTTTTTTTTTTTTTTTTTTTTTTTTTTTTGAATGCGGGCGATTTGCTGCTTAGCCGTCGTTCTCGCGTCGCTGCACTCGGCGGATGCGGCGGTCGTGCCTTCGAATGCGCCGGCGCGGTACTGGCCCGCCGGGGTTGTGCGGTGGGCGGTGGACGAAGCGAGTGGAGCGAGCGCTCGGGACCCGTTGATCCTCGAGGGCACTGCTGACTGGGAGTTCCACACGTGCCTGGTGTTCGAGCGGTGCACCCTCGCGACGTGTTCCCCGCCGTTTCTCAAGTTCAAGCGCTCGGACGCCAGCGAAGCGACCTGCACGAGTGACGCGACCGGTATCAACCCAGCAGCGTCGAAGATCACCACGATTACCATCGGACCCCACTGCGGCACTGGGACCATGCTGAGCGCAATCGGCCACGCCCTCGGGCTTGAAAACGAGCAGCGCCGCAGGGACAGGGCACAGCACGTCAAAGTAATCCCCGCGGCCATCGCGGCGGGCAAAGAAGGCGAGTTCTCGCAGGACGCGGCGTTCGTCGATATCGGGGCGTACGACTACGACAGCATCGTCCACGACGGGAGCCACTCGTACTCCGCCAGCGGGCTGACCACCATCGACGCGCCGCACGGTCAGACTAACGATATCGGCCAACGCAATCACATCAACCCGCTGGTGTCGGCAGCCGTCAACTTCGTGTACAACGGTTGCAAAGCCGGGAAAAAGGGCCCGTCTTGCATGGCGTCGTACAACACGACGCTCGCGCCGGTCACCGTCACGCCGGGAGTTAGCCACCTGTTCACGATGGCCCTGCGGTCGAACGACGTGTTTTCGATCGAAATCGACTCGAATCTGCCGGCCGCGGACGCCGTTGTGTCGGCGGTGACGGGAGATTCGTTCAATGCGATGGGCGTGGTGACCGTGGACTTCACCCCGGGTTCGAACACCGCGGGCTCGGCGTACACGTTCAAGCTCACGGTGAAGGCAGGGGACGGTTCGTCGTCGACCTGCAGCCACGCCGTTCGGGTGGCGAGCGCGTTCAGCTGCTTCGGGATCGACTCGTCAGCGGCGGAGGTGTGCTCGGCGCACGGAAAGTGCACCGCGCACGACAAGTGCAGCTGCTCTGCGGCCTATGAAGGCTTGGACTGCGCCGGGTCGATCTCCTGCAGCGACGTCTACACGTCGTTCGACACGCCGCCAGGCGGGCCCTGGACGGATCTCACGGCGGCCACCTTCGGCACCGACGTTTACGCGCGAGGCGGCACGTCGCTTTTCCTCGGAAGCCCAACAGACGACCAATCCACGGGGAGCGCGAAGCTGTCGGTGAAGACGGACAGCAGCCCGTTCAAAATCACGTTCCACGCCGCGGTGCCGTCGGGAGCCGCGAAGATGGACATGCGGTTCAAGCAAGCCGACGGGACGACGTGCCTGACCTTCATCCACAACGAGCTCGGCTGGGGGCTCGACTACTTCGAAGCGGACGTCCCAGCCCTCCCCAGGCAGTTCGACTTCATCGAGCTCCGCCCTTCCTGGTTGTCGTCAACCACCGACCTCTTTATCAACGGTATACACTTCCCCAACCCCCCTCTTTTTTTTTTTAACAAGCTTGCTTGTCTATATCAAAAAAGTATCGGATGGCAGCGTGCTGTGTTAAATCACTCAAAACAGGGTTTACACACGTACGCACAAACAAAAATATTCAACCTGCGCAAACCATATGCAGCAGAAAAGAGACGGTCAGACGGTTCCAAGAAGACAGACAGTTACCTACTGCGGCACCATATCTTTATATAATATGGTACGATGCCAAAAGGGGGGGGGGGGGGTTTGGGCGGAAAAATCCCCGCATAGTTCACCAGGGTCTGACGGGTACTGAGGCCCCATACCCTTCCTAAAACATCATTCTGCGTTCAAATACGCCCTCAGAAGCCTCCGGAGAGCCTTCTATGATGTCCCAAATGCGATTTTGTGGGTTTTTAGGGGGTCCCCCCGTCTGCTGGCCGTAAACCGCCATAGTAGAAACATATGCAACCTGAAGCTGGGTCGCTTCTCTGTGCAAGATCCCAGCCCAAACACACGTTTTCGGCGTTCTCTAGCACTCTCCAGGCGCATTCGACCCTCGGGCTTCGTGGTTTCTTTCACTCACAGGTGTTCCGGGACGTGCAAAGATAAGGAGAATGGCCCCCTGCATTGGGGACAGACCGAACTACGCCCTGCCTGTCTATACAGGCTTTGGGGTCAAATTGCACCGGCTTTGGCGCCACATCCACCGTTTCGGGCTTCGGTTGTGCTGCTTTGGGGTCCATTAAGAACTCTGGTCTGATTTGCGGGACGCTTTCCTCGGTTTTGGCGCCCACTTTCACTGTTCTAAGGCCTGTTTAGGCTTCTACCTGCATCATGTTATGCTACTCTGGTGATTCTGCAAGGCTTGGTGAACGAAGTAGGACAAGCGTTAAGTAACAGGCGATCATCAGCCGTTCTCAAACGTCGTCGAAGCGGTTGACTACGACGCGTTCACTTCATGATTTTGAAGCAGGCTTCACCGCTTTCAGGGCAGGCTTTCAGAGCTTTCCTGGCAATGTCTTCCCTTCTGGCACCTTTCTCACCCATGGCTGCAAAGTGCTTCTCGCTGGATGACTTTGCAGAGGCGGCACATGACCCGAGGGATGTGTGGCAAGCTCCTGTGCAGTGAGCTTGGTCAGACAAACTGTGTGGCGCACACACCCGCCATGGTCGGCAGTATCACCTGGGACAGTTTGAGTTCTGTTCCGAGACCCGCTCACGGTGAAGTGGCGCCTACTGGGTCGCTTCCTCTCCTGCTTCGGCGCAAAGTCTTCACCACTGGATGCACTTTGAACGGTGAAAGTGGGCACCAAAACCGAGCAAAGCGTCCCGCAAATCAGACCAGAGTTCTTAGTGGATCCCAAAGCAGCACGAACGAGACCAAAACGGTGCACATATTATATTATACTGAGAAGGCCTACCGTAAGTAAGGTGTGTGGACAATGGCCGAAACCACCAATGACCAACAACCAAGGTACCCACCGATCCTCATACCTCGTGTAACCACCACTCTTACGACACTCAGAGCACAAAGGATATCTCCCCATAACGACGAAGGTCACCCGGAGACACTCTAAAAACACAGCACAACACAACATGAAGGAACGCTTATTTGGGCATGCCCAGCCTGCAAAGCACCACGGACGCAGGCAACAAGTTCAAAGGCGCCAAAGGCCTCCGTACACACATGCTACACTGCAAAGAGATGACTGTAGCAACGACCCCAGTACGAAAGGCGGCGCAGAAAGCCCTCGGAAAACGCCTCAAAACCCAACTTCCCCTCTCCCCCCCCCCCCCTTTTTTTTTCTCTCCCCCAGTTTTTTCCTCAGGGGACTTAAGCTCTTTGTCTGACCGAGCAAAAACGCCGGCTCTGCGGTGCCTGTGGGTGTCTGAGTGCCCGGAATCGTCGCCCCCCGCGCACGCAAACAAGGGGGCAGAGGGGGGTGGTGAGATATAAGCTTGCGGTGGTGGTGTGCACGTCTATCAAACTACGGAGATGGTAAGTGAAAATATTCGAATTGCAGTGACACACCGTGACGCGCCGTGTAAGCTGTTGCACGGGACCGAAAACCCCGTGCAGCTAATACCGCAAGATGAAAACAGAAGTCTTGAGCCGAGTGCCGGATGCAGAAGCTGACAGCCTCCCACGCTCTATCCGTCCCCCGAAGGATCCCGCCCCACCCACCCTTCGGAGAGGAGTCACAGGACCCAAAAGCAGCGTGTCTGAAACTCAAAGCCGACTGGTGAAAGTGACAACTGGGCTCTACTTCGATTCAACCGTTACCCACTTAAACCCCTGAACTTAAACACCCACACGCACACAGGGCATCACGTGATGCATGACCAGCCATTTGAGGAAAGCTGTTTAACTGGGATGTCCTCGGTAACCGTTGACGCGAATGCGTGGATCGACGAGTTTCGGATCCTCTGCAGCAGCGGTATTACGATGACGGGGCGGGTGACCGAAGGTGACTTGGGCCAAGAAGACTTCCGGTCCGGGGGCATTAGCATCACGCTGGAAATCGTTGGCGACGAGTGGATCAACACGGACGCGAACAAGGAGGCGCTCGTCGAATCCCTGCTGGCGGACGTTTACGCGGGAAACGGGTGGAGCCACCAAAAACGCCTCATGCTGACCGCCGACCTCGTTTCGTTTTCCGGGGCGAAGGCCACCCTCGGCCCGCTGAAAGGGTCGGCCGGCTACACCGCCGAAGCGCACGAGCACGTGCGGTTTCATCTCAAACCCGAAATGTTTACCACGGGTCGGGTCCCGGAGCATGACATTGAGGAGGTGAGCTTCAAGATCTTCGGGTGGTGTGCGGTCGACGTGTATTTGGGATTCGATCGAGCGAGCGAGGTGATTGACAACGGCAACTTCGGGTTTTCGAGTGAGTTTTTCTCGGGCACGGGCTCGATGAAAGTTAACAAGCAAGGGGTCGCGTACATCGTCCCCGTCGAAGATCTCCACCCGAATCACTTCGTGTGGTACGGGAAGATAGCTGGCAACACCGAGCTCCAGGCCACGCTGACGATGGGCACGTCCAGCGTGACCACGATCATGGGGAAGGAGGGCACCTTCGCGATCCTGATCGACGGAGACGGGCAAAAGATGTCCGCCTTCGCCCCCGGGAGGTGGCACAAGTTCCGCCTGCTTTTCGATTGGGACGCGCGTACGATAGACATCAAGCCAGACGACATCTTGTACGACACGATCGCGATGCCGGATGGCATGGGCCCGATCTCGCGGTTGATGTTCCAAGAGCTGCAGGGCACTGGGGGTTTGATCGACAGCGTGCACCTCTCGTGTGACTACCGTGACCCTACAGTCATGATGACCCCGTTTTGTCCACGGGCCGGCTTCGAAAGTTCGTCGTTCGTGCTCAACCAAGGCTCCGACGTTTTGTTCGAAGAGGACCGGCTGGCCGTGGTTCCTTGGCGAGACGACCAAAACTGTGCGGATGCGGCGACCGAGTGCCAGGCGCTGAACGCATGCTCTGACTCGCACGGGTTCTTCGAGCTCAAGGACTCGGTGATCACCTGGAAGGCCGGCGTGCTCAACCTCGCGCCGGGAGGGGAATACACCATCTGCATGTTCGCGTACTCGTACCAGATGTGGTTTCCGCTCGACGAGTTCGTGACCTGCGCCCTCGGATTCACCGCGGCTCCGGCGACGGACGCGCCGGGCCCGACGCCGCCCACGAACGCTCCGACCGACCCGCCCTCGGGCACGCCTGTCGAACCGCCTCCGGGCGGCACCTCGGCGGCGCCCCAAGAAGAAACGCCCCCGCCGGGAAGCTCGTCGGCCCCAGCGGACACGCCGCCCGCCACGCCAGCGGAAACACCCCCAAACACGACGGCGGGGCCGGCTGAAACAGGTATGGCCGCTCGCTCCCTCTGAAAAACACTCGAGGGGACTGCCTTGTGCTCATTTCGAAGGAGGCTAGAGGGGGGAGACACCAATACAACTACATAGTAGGTCTTTTTTGTCGAACGCTTACGCCCGCCACTGAACCCAGATTCACCTGTGTTTCGTGCGGGCTACAACACATTTACCTCCTTTGTCTATCGCAACGGGCAGTCTCCTCAAGCATTTTCTACAAAGCAGGTGCTTCTACAAAACAAAGTCGGAAAAAAGTTGCACACAGGGGTCCCTACAAAATGCAGTGCCCCTGAAGCAGACGAAATTTGAGTGTTGCAAACGAACAACTATAACAAGCTGAAATTGGGACCACACACACGGAAATCAAGTGCTCCTAAGCAGACGAAATTTGAGTATCCCTTTCTCTCTCGGGAAAGGTCAGCGCGGTAGCGGTGACCACGAGAACTCATCCAGGTGGGTGGGGTGAGGCCCTGGGACTGCTATGGCGAGACTAACCCCGTCCCTGTCCCTCCCAGGGAGCCAGCCCGGAACTAGCCTAGCCCACCTGACGGTGGAAGCCCACACCCTTTGACCTGTTTTGATGTGTTCTCTCTCTGTCTCTCTTTATGATCTCCTCCCTCGGGATTCTTGTCGTGTGAGACTCGAAGGATAAAAAACACGCGGCGTCTTTTATCCCCGAAGTTTTATTATCCCGCATTCGAACCAGGTGTATCACCCAGGCACATACCCACCTTCTCCGGTAGCTCCCTGTTCTGTCAACTTCTCGCGGTCTTCGTGAAAGGTGGCACCACAAAGCGAGGTCCGTCGCTGGCAGCGGGCCCCGAGAGAAGAGAAAAGCTGGCGCAGAGGCTGGCGAGTTGGCGCCCCGCCACGCTCTTCTGGGAGAATCGGTAGCCAATTGACATGAAGCCCGCGGCCGTGTGCAGCCACAGCGGCGAAGTACTCCGGTGCCCTTATTGCATGCAGTCCTCGTCGTTGCACAACCCCACACACACAAACCTCGCAGGAACTGCACAACACCGGGTTTTGGGGGTACCACTGATAGTAATTTTTAGTATCGTTTTGTACCTGACTAGCAGGTCACCCCTCCCGCCAACTTTGACTTGCGAGTCATAGCTATCACAGGGCTTACGCTCCACGCGTTTGGATTTTTCCCCCCCGCGTGTGCTTCGACGTGTGGATCCACAGGCACCACATGTGGATTTTGATATATGAGACGATGCCAAACCCCCCCCCCCCCCCCCCCCCCCCCCTTTGCACTAATAAAAACCTTTTTGACATCACCCCATACTGGCCCCGAACCCCCATCTGTGTGGCCCAAAACGAGTCCCAAACGGTTTTTGACGGGCTGAGTCGAGGTAAAGGGGTCTCCGAAGGCCCACGAATGGGCCCAGGTGGGCCCCGGAGCGGGCACTCAGCGCGAGGGGGAGAGCCCCCAAAAATGGGGTCGTTTTCGGGCCTCGCCACTACTCAAACTAGTCAAACACCTTCTGGCCTCCAGCGGGAAACCCAGACTTCAAAACGACAAGATCGGCTGTGTTCAGCCGTAGATAGCCACCAGCGGGTCCTCTTGAAGCCGAAGAATGCTCTCGGGGGTCACAGTTAGCCCCATGTGTGCAGCGCCAGCAGTGGGCAGGCACACGCTTAGAATGTGTGGTATGCAAGTGCACCCTGCCTAGAATCCGGCTTCACCCGCTTTTGAGACACAGTGCTTACAAGGAAAACGCAGAATATAAGGTGGAAAAATGCAAAAGAACCAAGATGACGACTGTGAGCCCCCCGCCAACGCTAATCTCGGCAGCCTTTCCCCGGTTCTTTCAGAGATTGTCACCCACGACCATTCCAACAGCCCTGTACCGGGCACGTGCCCAGTCCAAACCGCTCACGATGCGTCGCCGGCTCGCCTCGTCGTCAAGGCTGTTGAAGGCTTCTGAAAGCCTACCAGAAAGGCGCATCCAGATGGCAACCTTCTCCTCCTCTGTCATTAGGGCGAGAAAGAAACCGATCAGGTCCTCACCAGAGACCTTTTCGCAAAAGGTCCTGCTGGCTACGAGTCGTCTCTGCAAGGACTGACCACGTCTCGTTTCCTCATGAAACGGCGACAACTTCTGCATTGCTCTCACCGATCACTCCACGAACTCCAGACCCGTGATCTTTGGCATTTTCTCCTCTCTTAGTTTCCGTTTTTCTGGGTCAACCTTAATTCTTAATTAGTATTGCTGGTAAAGCCGGATTCTAGGCAGGGTGCACCTGCTGCACCCACTCTATTTACAACGTGTGCCTGCCCACCGCAGGCGCTGCAGGCGGGGTGGCCAAGTAGGGCTATCGGTGACCCCTGAGAACATTCTTCGGCTTCAAGAGGACCCGCTGGTGGCTATCTACAGCGGAACACAGCCGATCTTGTCGTTTTGAAGTCTGGGTTTCCCGCTGGAGGCAAGAAGGTGTTTGACTAGCTTGAGTAGTGGCGAGGCTTTGAAAATGACCCCATTTTGGGGGCACCCCCCCTCGCACTGAGTGCCCGCTCCGGGGCCCACCTGGGCCCACCTGGGCCTATTCGTGGGCCTTCAGAGACCCCTTTACCTCGACTCAGCCCGCCAAAAACCGTTTGGGAACCGTTTTGGGCCACACAGGTGGGGTTTCAGGGCCAGTATAGGGTGACATCAAAAAAAAATTTATTAGTGCAAAGGGGGGGGGGGGGTTTGGCATCGTACCATATATTCTTTCCCCCACATGTGCTTGCCACAGGCTGGGTGTCGGGCCGCACAGCCACGTGTCGCCAAGTCCAGTAGTGACGCTATTTTTTTTGCGTGTGTGGATGCGTCAACGCAACAGTTTTTGAAAGGATAGCGAAAGCGCGAAGGCATATTTTTTGCCCGCCGCACACATAGCGGGAAAGGTTTTTTTTTTCTCTCTCTGTGCAGGGGTTATTCTAATCCCCGAAATTCTGAAAAATCCCGGTTAAAAAATCTTTGATATGGCCAGAAAATTTTTTCCCCACGCTGCGCGTGGGAAAGCTGGGATTGCTGAAGCAAGCAGTGTCCCAAAGAGCTGCGCCTTTTTCAACCTGTTCGTCCCGGTTCCCTGCTGGACACCTCTCAGGAGAGCCTGTTTCTCCAACTTCGGTCCCTTCCAGTTGCTGTAGTCGTACTGCAATGTATTGTCATCAAGGCCAGTGGCAGCACCACTAAAACCAAATGCGGTGAGCGACATCTCTTTTAGTTTCAAAATCTTTCAGGCCTGTGAGCTTCAGGATAGCAAACGATCCTCCAGTGACTGATTACTGGGTGTGATGGAAAACACAATCTGGCTGCTGCTTCTCCACTTAGTTGTAGCCTTCACTTGTCAGTCCCAGTGGGCACTACGGCACTACGGCATGATGGCCTCAACGCCTTTCTACGAATCGAGGCAGGGCGAAGCTGCTCACGACAGGCGCCCCAACACGCTAATCCCAACGCCCCTCATGGCCCCAGAGATATTTCTGGACCACATCGCTGGCCGGCTGTACACAAAACAGCAACTACGACTCCAGGATCTGAGCCTGTAGCGTGTGGGTCCCTTGCCAAAAAGTTTTTACCAGAAATCCCCATGGTTAAAAAAGTCTTTTTTCACCGGCTTGCTTTCAGAATTTTTTTTTTTTTGGTGAAAAAAAATTTTTATTTCTGGACGGCACTTTTCATACTGGCCTCGCAAGCAAAAATCCGTTCTATAAAAAAGCCTTTATTTCCTGCCAGGACTATAATTTTTTTTATTCCTAGGAATAATAAGCATTTATTCGGCAAGATCTTCCGTTTAATTTGCCGTGTTATTTTAGTCCCGAGGGAGGCCCGTTTGCAACCCCAGCACAGCGGAGCGAGTGGCGAGGGGTTGCAAACCCCCCCGAGGGCCTCCCGAGGGACTAAAACCGACACCGAGGCAAAATTGGCGGAAATTATTGCCGAATAAATGATTTTATTGGGAAAACTAAATTCCCGAGGGTGGAAACAAAACATCGTTGCTTGGACGGCGTGAAATTTTGATAAGTCGCGGGGAGTTGATGTGGTGTTAGTTTGCAACGCGAGTGCTCGGCCGCTTGCACATGCACAGCAGGCGATCAGCAGATGAACTCAGACAGCTGGAATCCAGTGTGCTCAGGCAGACCCACAGATGTTCTTGCAACGAGACTCAAGCACACTGAATTGGTACAAGTTTTCTACGCACTTGGACCTGGAATTCAGCATGGGTGAGTTCGCTGGCGGTGAACTTCATCTGACACTTACTGGGCTGGAGCGTTCACGGGAGGGGTTTTCTTCACAGGCCTTTGAGCACCGAGGATGAGACACCAATGAATTCGGCTCAAAACGAGCTCAAAACACGCGATTTCACTCACCGCAGGGAGAAAAAAAAATTTGCGAGGGGTCTCCCCTACAGATTTCTCTGTATAACCCCCACGCAAAAGTAAACGTTTATTTTTTTCGCGATACAAAATAAATTTCGTTTATTTTTTTCACCTGAAAATGGCTGGCGGCACAAAATAAATGCTGCCACACGAAATAAATTCCAAAAATAAACTCGTTTATTTTTCCGGCCTGTGTAAACACAATGGAATCCTGCCAAAAATAAACGAAATTTATCGTCACGCTCCTCAAGCCATTTCCACCAGAGGGAATTTATTTTTCCCAATAAAAAAATTTATTTCCTGGACATTCTAATGCACTAAACTGGCAAAGGTGATACACCCAGTGCACCCATCGTGGTACTGAACCCGTACAAAAACATGTTTTGAGGCCGTTGCGCTACTCAAAATTCGTCGGAAACACCTCAACGGCTCGCATTTGCTGCAAGACTCCTCAAAAACGTCGACAAAAATTAAACACATTACCAGGTTGCAGAGACTATCAAACCGGCCTCATTGCAAAGTCACCACCACCGACAGTTGCTGCTCTGGTCGCATCCGCTGCAACTCAGACAGTAACTGTGCCAGCAGCACCCTATGCAACCCAACCATTGGCTGCACCGGTCACATTCTCTGCACTCAGACAGTTGCTTTGCCGGTTGCACCTTGTGCAACACACAGTTGCTGCACTGGTCGCAACCTCTGCAACTCAGGAGTTACCGTGTAGGTTGTACCATGCAGGGTCAGAACCTTGTGTCTTTTTAAAACGCTCCCGCGGGGCCGATGGACCCCAAAAAAAAAGTTTGGAATTTTTTTTTTGCTCAACTTCCTTAAAAATTACTGCAGAGTTTGTTCCAAACTTTTAAAATTCAAAAACCCCAATTTTTTTCCGGAATTTTTTTTTTTGCCATTTTCAAAAAGACACAAGGGTTTGACCCTGCATGGTACCCTGTGCAACACAGACATTTGCTGCACCACATGCAGCTCAGGCAGCTGCAACACACCAGTCATGCACCACGCTACGTCAACATCAAGATGGAGTAGAAAAAGTACCCATTCTGCACGTTAGCTTGTGAATCTGACCCCTTTCCTAGATTGTACCTTGGAAGTTTGTGCTCAGAAGTGCAAAAGGTCTAATTTCCCTCTCACTTCGGCTCACGGTGTGTTTTTGCCTCGTCCCTCGGCTGCGCCTCGGGGCTCGGCGCCGTCCAGAAATATAATTACGTATTACTAGGTAAAAAAGCCTTTTACTGTCCCTCGGAAGGGTTTATTGTCCCTCGGAAGTTTTTTTGCCCTCGGGACAATAAACCCTTCCTCGGGACTAAAAGGCTTTTTTTAGTCCTAGTAATAAATAGTTAATTTAACCATACAGGATAATCCCTGTCTCTGTGAGTTCCTGCAGCATTCCGCGATCGTCTTGCACGTCCCGCACTGCGTCATCCTGTGCTTCTCGCAATACTTCACGGCGAGGCCGTCCCCTGCCGCGTGGTGTACCTCGCAGCAGCGCGCTACCGTGTTCTTCGCATTTCTCTTTGTGATGTCCCGTGCACACGTTCTCGTCCTTGGTGGTGTTCCTGGGCACACCTACCTCCATGCGCTGGGTCTCTGCCGCCCACTACCTCCCTTTCTTCTGCTCCTTCTTGCCGGAGGGCTTCGAAAGCGTCCCGCTAGTACGTCATACGTGGAGAAAACGTCCATCCCCCAGACCTCACCATTGAAGGCGTGCCTGTTCGTCCCCAGCTGCGACTCGAGCACGAGCATCGTCCGCCCGACCTCTGGTGGAACGGTTCCTGCTCTCCTTGCCGCAGCGGATCCTGTCGCGCCACAAAGGAAATTCCCCGAAACTCCCCGATACTCCCCGATATTTCGTCTGGACCAGGTGGCGCCAGGTGGCACAAAAACCTGGTTTCCGATGAGGAAGATGATGCTTGGTTCTCATAGCCTCCGAGAGGAGTGCTCGGTGTACGTTCATGCTGCGAAGCTCGACAAGAAGACTTGCCACTGCATCACCGCATCACGGAACCGACGCACTGCCACGGCTCGTCATTCGTACGCTTCCGGTCTAGCCAGGGTGAAGAGGAAACGCAGGCTGATGAGGAGTTCTCGGGAAGCTCCTCTGCCAAAGGAGTGGAAACCAGAACCTGCTGTGCGATGGACGTGCTTGTCTACTTTCGCTACCAAGACATACCGGTCCGCTTCTACTTCTCTGAAGACACGGAATCCGCCGCAAAGACCTCTTGTGTTGCGCCTTTGAGCTATCACATGCTCACACCCCGGACTTCAGCAGCCATAAACTAAGTCAATGCGGAAGTGAAAAAGTGCGGGAGTGCCACTCCCGCATTGAGGGAGTGATGCCGACCGCACAAACGACCGCAAAACCACTCCCGCAATCCGGAGCGGGAGTCCGGGGTGCATGTCTCTCCTTTCTTGGAGCTTAAGCCTCATTCGGGACCTTGTCGCCTTTCCTTCTTTGCTATGTCCAGTGCGTATCTGCGGGTGTTTACCGTAGCGCGCAGTGCTTGTTTGTCGCGGCGCGAGAGTTGACAGACGTCGTGAGAAGTCGTACGCGTTCGGGGACGTCAGGAACATCTT